>CAJQUW010002056.1:0-123283 GCA_907163375.1 Prostheceraeus crozeri | reverse complement strand
TGCGGACATTGGTTGAACTTTTATATTATTTGTGCGTTAGCAGTGTTGGAGCACAGATTTCTGAGCGAATGGTTGTTGCATGTAATGTATATAAGAATTAGTTGTTGTAGTAATGGATAACTTGTTGACTGATTGTATGTGTATCTGGTGATGTAATTTTATGACTGCTAGTTGTGATACGTTGGCCGTTTCGAATTTGCTGTTATTCGATATTGGTGATGCTCAACCATTTTGTTGGGTAGGTCTGCCTGTAGAAGAAGTCCTTGTTGTTACAAGCTTCGAATGTATTGTTTTTGGTCGTACATTTTTCGGGCGTAAAGGTGTACCGCGTTACGGAAAATTGGATTAACTTTTTCGAATCCAAACGTCAACCAAAATGTCCAAAATCACAAGATGTCAGATGTCGATAAGGTATCCGTGGTCTCAGACACGTCAGTGAAATCTTATATCGTCAGCCTGGTATTTCTCACTCCGTCCAGAAGCTGCGTTAGAAGAAGTTAGAAGAGAGAGTATCAAGGCGCCTAATTGGAGAAGCGACGCTTTCACAGTATGTCCTGCAATTGAGCGCGACTTTCGGAACAGAAATTGCTGCAGCTGAGGAGAAGAAACGGTTTTTGAATGAGTCCAGAAAATCCCATGTCAGGTTGTGTTGGATATAGACTATTCGAACATAATGCCATCGACCTCGTCGAAGACTCAGTTGAATCGAACATGTAAGTCGCGTTCGAGAAGGCCGTTCCAAATTGTTTATGTTCATGGAACACCAACTTGCCTATCGCTCGCAACGACTTTGATGACGCTCGCCGATTTCACAACGACACTGATACTTCAAAGACTGAATCTTCCAGATTTTAGTGATATCGGAATTAGTCGTATTCATTACCAATTTCAAGATGTCAAATGAGAGTAAGGTGACGGATAAGTGGTAAGATTGAGTATATATTCAGTATTGTTCAGGGCAAGCCCGGAACAATGCTAGCGCATAGTTTAGAATGGTGATAGTGGTAAATTTGCGCGCTAGAATTGTTGCATGAAGATATGGCAGCTCCACATGACATTGCTAGGTCACATGTCGTTTCTTTTAGTGACGATTTGATAAGATGTTGAAATACTATTGAATCAATTGGGTATTTGAGCGACTTGAATCAATAAATCACACATTGAAAGCATTGTTTTAAGATTACCAGTTTCATGAGAGCTAGGATGGGCAGAGGTTGTCGACAAGTTGCACAAAGCTGGAATTGAACCTACTTTTTTCTGACCTCTCGGAATTCGCTACAAGAACGAGGCCAACATTGCCATGTTCAATGTTTGTTAAATTGATTTAACTCCCACGAATGCTTACTGATTTTGCATATTGCGGTAAGAGTTAGAAGCCTCATAATATCTTTCGAACGATCGGTTTTTGCTTTTTAAAGAATGATTTACACGTCCTGATACTTGCATTGATACAAAAGGAACTTCACCATGTTCTATTTGCAATGAGAGTCATCATCTTTCGGATTGTCAAACGTTTCGGTTTTTGTTTTAAAACCGTTATTTTCTGATCGTATTTCCTTTGTTAAACAGAGAAGATTGTGCTTTAACTGCTTCAAATCAGGTCATTCCTCAGCAGAGAATGTAAGAAACGCCCCCAGTGTCCTGCATGCAATACTAAACCTCATGAGCTATTACACTTCGTCAAGCCACTACAAGCAGAGCAAGACAAAGCTAAAGTAAATGATAAAGTTTTGACCGCAGTTGATACTGAAAACAACATTAATTGCGTTAATTGCAAATAACAGCCAAAGTTGATTCTCCGTATTCTACCAATTCGCGTATACGGATCGTATTTGTATTGTTGAGACTTATCGCATTACTAGATGGTGGTTTCAACCACCTTCTTTGTGCACTGACAGTCTGTTGAAACGTCTAAATGTTCGGGGGATCAAATACTTCATTTCAAATGACGACAGTTTTCGATTCGCGAATCATGAAGGAATCGAAAACTCCACTATTTGTTTCTTCCATGAATTGAAGATAAAAGGGTTTGCATCGATGAAGTTGTATCTGTTAGAGAACTTCCTATTTCGGATCGGATTCCAATGGCCGACAAAGCTTTAATCGATACATTTCCACATTTTGGGAAAGATTCAACATTTCCGACCATTGACTCGTCCAAAGGTAGAGCTTTTAATCGGTGGCAATGTTCCAGATGGTGTTTTTTAGTCGACGAGCAAAGTACGTGGTGGTACGACATGAGCCTACGCTTTGTCAAATCAATACTGGGTAGTGGTTTCATTGCTCGTACCCTGTGAATAAGTGCGGCCGCTAATTCAAAATGAAAATTTTCTTTCAAAAGCTAGAATTTGCGTGACTAGTTTGAACGGATGTGGGGAAAACAGAATTTTTGTGGACTCTATTTTTGACAATCAACAAGGACTATCTGTGGAAGATCGTGAAGCTTCAAAAGATGTTTGAGGAAGTCTGTTCATCATGACGGGGAGAGGATACAACGTTCTCGATGCCGTGGAGAGAATTTCCGCCAAAATTAGAAAAGAGATCTCTCGATGGGCCAAGTATCGCTTAAAGTGCTTTGGAAAGGCGATTTGGAGGAAGAATCAAGTCGCTCTATAAAGATTTACTGCTAATATTATTGACGATCATATACTCAAAAGGAACATGCGGATTTGAGGGTAGGAATCGACAATTGATCAAATTGATTGCAATGAAAAGGATTGTGGTTCTTGCCTCACTCACTGCGGTCCACCAAATCCGAAATAAACCCGGCAAAGTTCGCGTTGTATTTGACTGTGGTTCTAAGTATAGAAACATGTCATTTGAACGATACTTTATTGGCAAGGTCCTGATCTCGTCAACTCTTCATTGGAGTTTTTAATGAGATTCAGATGGATTCGTTATTGCCTTTATGGCCGATGTGGAATCGATGTTTCACAGGTTCGTGTATTCAGACAGGGATAAGAATTTCTTGAAATTTTTGTGGTGGAGTAATGGTGATTTGACGAAAACTCCGGATGTTTTATTGCGATGACCAAACATATTTTTGGTAGGCAAACTTCATCCACCCAGCGGGCATTGTTTGTTAATCGCATTGCAGAGAAAAACTGCGGAAAGATCTCGCTGACCAGTATGAACAAAAGCACAATTTCAACTATTATTGCATTTCATTTCTAACGTTGATGATTGCTTGAAGTCCATTCAGTGATTATTCGGACATGGGTATCAAACTAATTTCCGAGCTCCGTTGAATATTGCAGAGAGGCGGATTTCATCTGACGAAGTTTGTTTCCAACAGCATTGAAATATTGAATTCAATCCCTGAAAAAGAAGAGGATTCCGTCTATCGTCCAATGTAGAATTTGAAGTGAGAAATGCCTGTTCAAAGAGCCTTGGGAATGAGATGGGAATGTGAAAGGATTCATTTTCATACACCATCAGGAGTAATTCTGTGCCAGTTACTTCGTCGTGGAATTTTATCGGTACGCTAGTTCATTCTATGATCCGTTGGGCTTGGCTTGCCCCTGTCACTTGATCTTGCAAAATCTTTGTCGCGATAATTATAAGTGGGATGATGTTATTCCAGATAATATTCAAATTGAGATGGAAACTTGGATGTATTCTTTGATGGCACTCGAAAACGTTTCTGTTACCTCGTTGTTTGAAGCCAATATTCATCACTCAAAATCATTCGATGGAATGCATCATTTTTCCGATGCTTCTGAGACTGCCTATGGAGTTGCGTCATATCTTCGAATATTTGATGAACACGGTAATGTGAAATGTTCATTAATTGCTGGAAACATCGCGAGTGGCTCCTCTTAAGAGTGTGAGCATTCCACGTTTGGAGCTGTCAGCAGCTGTCGTGGCTGTGCGAATGACCAAACTATCGTGCGTGAATTAAAAATAACTGACAAAGTACAAACAGTTTTTTGGACCGATTCTGAAGTAGTTCTGCGCTACATAAGTAACGTCAAAACTCGATTTAAGACATTTGTAGCTAATCGCCTAGCAATCATTCATGACATTACCAATCCTTCACAATGGAAATACATTCCGTCTACTCTCAATCCTGCTGATTAAGCATCGAGAGGATTTTTCCTAATCAAACTTCAAATCTCCAAAAATGGTCGACAGGACCAGAGTTTTTGATGATCTTTCGATTGGTTGTCCGAAACAGCCTGATATGATTACATCAAACGTTCAAAGTGACCCTGAAGTTAAGACGGTTTTCTTAGTCGAAGCACGCGAGTCTTCCTTAGAAAACATGATTGAGTCTGCTTCAAATATTGAAAAGCTCTAGAGGAATGTTGCATGGTTACTCCGTTTTAAGTCATTTCTGATGAATAAATTTCTGAACCGTGGCATTGTGAATACTTCGCCTCTTTCTGTAGAAGAAATTGAAAAGGCTAGAAGTGAGATATTGAAGGTTGTTCAACAATCAAGTTTTCCCGAAATCAAATATTGCAATCGAGACTTAAAATTACCTAAATGTAGTCGCTTGAAATCCCTTTGCCCGATATTAATAGATGATCTCATATGTGTAGGAGGTAGACTTGAAAACTCCGATCTTTCTCTTGAGCAAAAGCATCCAATTATTTTGCCCCCTAAGCATCACGTAGTTGACTTACTTATTCGCCACTGTCATGAACGAAATGGACACGTAGGACCCCAGATGTTTTGATTATTTTGCGAGAACAGTTCTGGATATTACGAGGGTTATCGACAGTCAAACGCATCGTAAATCATTGTTTCGTATGTAGACGCATGTCGCGTAATCCAGTACCTCAGCGCATGGCTGATTTACCTAGAGAGAGGTTAGAAGCTGGAAATCCTCCATTTACAAACGTAGGGGTAGACTATTTTGGACCCTTCTATGTCAGATGTAAGAGGACTATGGTCAAACGTTATGCCTGCCTTTTTACTTGCTTAGCATGTAGGGCCGTCCACTTGGAAATGGCATATAGCTTAAGTACGGATTCGTTCTTGTGCTGTCTATCAAAATTCATGAGTAGACGTGGCAAACCAAAAAAGATATTCAGTGATAATGGTAGAAATTTTGTCGGTGCCAATAAAGAATTGAAGAAATCTTTGCTACTGTTCATAGAAATTGACAACAATAAATCCTCTAGAATGGAAATTAAGCTTCATGCAATGCACAATAACGGCACATAAATCGCACGCATTTTCACTTAGATGCACCTGCCAACGTCTGTATCATTGGGTTAGAATCAGTCACATGAGTAAATCGAAGCTTTTCATTGGTTCTTCATGCCC
This sequence comes from Prostheceraeus crozeri, assembly GCA_907163375.1. Taxonomy (NCBI): domain Eukaryota; kingdom Metazoa; phylum Platyhelminthes; order Polycladida; family Euryleptidae; genus Prostheceraeus; species Prostheceraeus crozeri. The sequence goes on along the minus strand of CAJQUW010002056.1, from coordinate 118,009 downwards.
CAACTTAGTTCCCTCGGATGTGCCGCGACCTTGAGTCAATTTCCATTCTAGCGAACTTCAGATAAACAGTTTATTTCTATGCTACTGTTAGACCAGAATAAGATTCGTACGACTTTAGTAGATCGCGAAATTGAATGGCATTTCACGACACCTTCTGCTCCTCATGAAGGAGGGGTTTGGGAAAGACTGATTAGGTCCACCAGATTCATTCCCAGAGCATTGATTAAAAATCAGATTGTAGACGATGAATCTTTTACGACATTCCTGACTGAAGCTGAGCGAATTATGAATGATCGTCCTCTCGTCAAGAATTCGACGGACCATCACAGCCCTGAAGCATTAACTCCATCAAAACTTCTCCTATTGCGCTCTAACATCAGTTTTTCTTCAGATAAGATGACATCTAAGGACTGCTCAAACAAGCTGATTCGTCAATGGAAGCGAGCTCAATTTCTTGCGGACATCTTTTGGAGAAGATGGATCAAAGAGTATTTACCTCTTCTACAGTCGCGAGGTCGCTGGCAGAATAAGCGCAGGAACTTTTGCAATGGTGATGTTGTCCTACTGATGGATGAAAATCTTCCCCGTGGAGAAGGGCCGCTCGGACTCGTGATCAACATACACACTGGACAGGATGGACTGGTGCGGACTGCAGAAGTGCGTTCGAAGAATTCTACGAAGATTCGACCAGTGACAAAGCTATGTCTCCTCGAGTCTTATGATGGTGATTCGTGATCCTAGTGTCTTCGTGTGAATATTCGTTTCTTTGCTATGCTGCTGTAGAGGTTTTTGGTAATGTCTATGATGATTGTAGTAAGGTAAATCACCAAAGTAAATTATTCTAGTCTCTAACAGCCCGGAGAGAGTTTTTAGAACACCGTCTTGTCTCGCAGTCAGAATAGTTGTGTTAATATTATCATCAGCATTACATTCGCCAAGTGACAGGATGGAAAGGTAATTAAGATAAGGCGAAGAGATTACAAGTGGAAAGTGAAGTAAAGAGAGGTGTTAAAATCAAGGAGAGCAGCAGCTGTACACCATCTGTTAGCGGGCATCGCAACTAAGGCTGATTGATGACACCGCTATGGTACTCCCCTCCCAGCCTTTACGTCAGTCAAGGCGATGCCGTAGTAGAATAAAGATGTTCATCCTGGAACGTAACGAGCGGGAGATTGTATGTGCCGGCCAGAGCGCGTGGTCGGAGTAGGAGTGTCAGCACTTGATCTATCTAAGTGGGCGGGCTTGAGGCGGTCGATGGAAATTGTCTCTGAGCGGCCGTTTTTGCAGATACAGTAAAATTTATCGCTCCGACAGAGGATAAGATACGGCCCGTCGTACGTAGGTTGAAGCGGCTTGCGCACAGCATCGTGTCGGATGAAAACATGACTGCATGTTGCCAATTCGCTGGGAAAGAAAATTGGCTTGGACTGAGGGCGTGGAGACGGGGCTTTCAGCTCTCGCATGAATGACTGAAGTTTTGTGACGTAATCACAAGCGTCCGTTCCGTTTGCATCAGGCTGTGACTGGGAATGATCACTGCTGAGGAATTGACCAGGTAAACGCAATGTGGTGCCGAGAGTCAATTCAGCTGGGGAGCAATTAATGTCGGTTTTGACGGCTGACCGCAAACCGAGCATAACGATAGGCAAATTGTCTGTCCAATGCTGCGGCGAGGGTTGTGACTTGAGGGCGGTTTTGAGCTGGCGATGTAGACGCTCCACCATCCCGTTTGACATCGGATCAGGGATGGCGCTACGGGGGGTCCTGGGGGGGCACCCCCCGTCGGCAGGGCCACTGTCGGCACCCGGATTAAATTTTGTCGGCAGTCAGCCTCCAGCACCTATATTTTGCATTGCAATAATGGAGAGTACAGCTACGAATCGTTGCATTAGATATTAACTTGGATTGCTAGCCAAGTCAGCAACATTTACTACAAGCATTTTTGTTTACAGCGTTATCTCTTTATCCTGTTGAGCGGTAGCAAGATTGTATAGGGAAGAGATTTTCTCTGTGTCGAGTTATTGGTTATTTGATAATTGTTGACACGTGCACAACTATAATAGATCATTATACACAAGATAAAAGTTTGTTATCGTCTTGTTAAGGTTCGGTATCACGTTTCTGAGATCTTATTCTGAGATATTACTTTAATGAATAATTAGAACAGCTGACAATATGAAGGAGCAATTGTCATTTTTGATGATTTTGCCGTGTTCAGAATATACGAGCGCATTTTATCTAATAGATTTGCTACCTATTAACATGTAGAATTATAACTGATTTCTCAGTGGATTTTTTGAATGATGAGGATGAGATAGGATAATAGATAAACGATTTTCTACCAGAGATTTCCACCTGTTAATACAATCAATCAACAGATCGTCTATCTTGAGAGACAAGGAGCTAATTCAGATTTCGGTAGTGGTGTGATCGATCAAATTTTGCGCGAGCGTAGCGAGCGTGCGTAGACCATATCGTGCGATGATCTTGCTATTTCACCAATGAGATGGTCCAAATATGTTACAATCATTTGATTTGTTTTCATTTGAATGTTTAAAAAAGAAAACGAAACACCACATCTGCACCATTTCTGTAGTCGCACGACTGATTCAACAGTTAATAGAACGCCTGTTGTTCGCGCTGTCGAATAGTTCAAACGGTAAGTCTATCTGCTACACAGAATGTCAAATTATGAATAGATGCTTTACTTTCAAAGTCAGTGGTACAGTAAGGTATGGAGTAACCTCCTCAGCGGCTCTATTGCCTGGTCGCTGCGTCGTTTCTGGAAGCAGTTCCGACTAACTTCGACGTGTCGGCCATCGCTACTGGGACATCATCCCAGGTGGTTGACTTTGGCGAGAATGTGGAATTTTTCCGCTGAGTGAAGCAGTCGAAGGAAAAAATGAAGGCATAGATGTTCCACTGACTTGGCCATGAGAAGTAGGGACACCCCAGTGACGGCTGGCCACCACTTACAGCATGTTTTAATAGAAATTAAGATATCCTCCCTACTTCGTTTGAATGACCTGTCTGGGTGTAGTGTCGAAAGCAACAACTTTGACAATCTGAGAGGACCGGCCTGAGAGTGGAGACGGAAGTTTAAAATTGCAATCGATTCGCCAGCAGCTTCAAACATGAGATCTTGGCAAGTCTCATTTTGGAAGTAGTTAAGATAGGCTTTAATAATAATTACAAATATACTTTGAAAGTGCTCAAGAAAAATTTGCATCTTTTTGACTGAAAATCCCTTTTACTATTGCGAAATACAGAAGTCCCATAGATTCAGATATACATGCAGTGTAACCTACAGTATGGGTAGTCATATAACCATAGCATCTGTGTAGGCAAATAGTCTGCATCCCATGCACTCACATGGTTAGTCATACAAAATGCTTTGTAGTTAAGCTCAATAGTTCCTAAGTGATAGCCATAATAATGCAGTATACATAATTTGCATGCAATTGGACATAAATGCACATTTAGTATGCCTAATTTAACTTGTTATATAATCGAAATATTTCTAATTCAATTAATAAGAGTCTAGATAATAAGGTTCAACTTTTCTCCGGGTTCAACTTAGCCAGGCCAAGGAGTTATGAAACAAATCAAGCAGATGAGCTTTGTGATGCTTGTGGTGTAGATTTTCAGAAAGATTTTCTAAACAAGCACTAGAAAAAGAATTAGAAAACAATCGAAATGCTTAAAAGACAGTGTAGTTATGTCTTCGCCAGGATCCTCTTCCATTACTGATTTCCGCACACAAGTAGTTTATCCGATAATTGATCTTTGCATGAACGAGTTGAACCGATGATTTAACGAGGAAAATGAGGTTATCATGAAAGCATGAAAGATAAATCGGCACTGACTCCTGGAAGCAAAGATTTTTTAAAGTAGGATATCGATATCATCCTACCCTTCGGAGAAATTTACAATGCTCAACAAGACGATCTTGATATTGAGGTGAAAAGTATGATGCGATTACTATCAAGAAAATCATCAAGCATTGATCATTGTCCTTAGTGTTATTTTCTCTGTTTATGTATAAAATAGTACGAATAGCAATTACTTTTGTAGACCTATCTCATTTCAGTTTTTGCTCGTATCTTTTGTAAATTTAGGCCCAATACTGATTTAAACGAAGTTATAACTTGCAAGCTCTATCCATTTGCTTTTGTACATAAAAAAATCTAATATTTTCTCTATATACCTTTTTCTCAAATTAAATTTGGAAAACAAATGCATAAAGTTCCTACATAGGCTCTGATTATTTGAGTTGCATGCATTCATTAACATTAAATCGATTAACATAGTTGATAGCTTTTATGGTGTAGTCGAGAACTCCTAGAAAATAGAGTGCAGATGAAGGGCATCATCACGCACGCTACATGAGTCAAAGCATCCTTTTTTTTACAACACGTAGCGTTTAGCAAGCGAAGATGCTTTCAGTTCATAGCTACTTATTTACGAATTTTAATTGTTCCCGCAAGAAGAAATTTAACAAACCGGTACAAAACTTGCTACCTGCTCTTATGCAATGTACACGAGGTAAGCCAGCAGGCATTTCATTCAAAATTCTAAGTTCACTAAAAGTTAACATACATGCATTACGCAAGATTTTGAAAGAAAATCATAGATATACTCGTTATTAATAATTTAATAAATTTCAGATATAGAAACACATTTTTGGTGACAGTTAACATGTAAATTGTCTGAAAGAAGAAATCGGACATATGTGTAGGTGCGTAACAAAGTGTGCATCGACTGCTCAATTTATTGTGTGTGCAAAAATTGCACATTTACAACTCAATTACACAATTGACATGTGCATGTATAGCCCACAAGTAGGCACAGCTGTTCATAGATTACAATAATTAGCCGGTATATCCTGTCGGCACCTCGGTTAAAACCGTCGGCACAACGCTTCCATGGACCCCCCAGCTCTAGGACCCTGGCGCCACCACTGCATCGGATGATACGCCGTTGTTCGAATGCGAGTACATCCCAGAAGTTGAGTGAGGTCAGTAAATAAAGCAGACTCAAACTGTCGACCGCGATCAGTTGTGATGATCTCAGGAACGCCAAACATGGAGATCCAGCGCTCCACGAAAGCGCGTGCAACCGTTGATGCGGTGATGTCCTTTATAGGGATAGCTTGAGGCCATCGCGTGAAACGGTCGATGCAGGTTAAGATGTAAGTGTAACCGTTGGAGGGAGCAAACGGTCCGACAAGATCAATGTGGACATGACGAAAGCGAGCGTCCGGTGCTGAAAACGTGCCGATGGGAGCACGAGTATGGCGGTTGACCTTCGACCTTTGGCAGGGAATGCAGGCGCGAGTCCATTGTCTGATATCGCGTTTCATATCAGGCCAAACAAAGCGCTCGGATACCAGTTTGATGCTGGGCTTGATGCCAGCATGTGCGAGACCGTGAATAACGTCGAATATTCTTCTACGCAAGACAGTTGGGATAAAGGGGCGAGGTAAACCAGTAGAGAGGTCACAAGTCACTGATCGAGTAGACGAAGGAATGGGTATGTCTTGCAATTGTAGGCCAGTGTTATGCTTGTTGCGGTAGCCTTGCAGGTCGCTGTCTTGTCGTTGAGCGTTGGCGATTTCTTCATGAGTAGGGCAGGAAGGACGAGTGATGGCTGAGACTTCCACCCGTGACAAAGTATCAGCAACAATGTTATTCTTACCGCTGACATGTCGAATGTCACAAGAAAACTGCAAAATATAGTCTAGGTGTCGGACTTCTCGCGGGGAATGTCGATCAGCAGACGTGGCGACAGCGTAAGTGAGTGGCTTATGGTCAGTCAGTACGGTGAAGGTCCGACCTTCTAAGCAATGGCGAAAATGGCGAATTGCAAGGTAGATGGCCAGCAGCTCTCTGCCGAAAGTGCTGTACCGGGACTCTGTGTCGGATAGTTTCCGTGAAAAGAATGCAAGGGTTGAAGTTCACTGTCTGTCAACTGTTGCAGAGACGCACCAACAGCGAAGTTAGACGCGTCGACGGCGAGTACCAACTGTGAAGATTGATCGGGAAAAGCCAGACAAGTAGCGCTGGTGAGGGCACGTTTGGCGTCGTTGAAGGATTGTTCAGCTTCGGAGGACCAACTCAGGGACTTGGATGCGCCTTTGAGAAGATTGGTTAGGGGCTGTAGAAGACTTGCACATCGAGGGATAAAGCGGCGGTAAAAATTGATCATGCCGGGAATCGACGGAGTTCAGCTATCGAGTTCGGCTGGGGAAAGTTCGAGATAGCAGTGACCTTGTCTTCGACGGGCGCTATTCCATGACAGTCGATCTTGTGTCCGAGAAAGGTAATTGATGAGACACCGAAAACACACTTAGACGGGTTCAGTATGAGTCCGTACTCATCAAGGCGTTGAAACAGCATTCTGAGATGGTACTGGTGCTCTTCCGGTGAGGAGCTAGCGACTAGCAGGTCATCAACGTAGGCAAATACGAAGTTAAAACCACGTAAAATTTCGTCGATGAAGCGTTGAAATGTCTATGCTGCGTTGCGTAGACCGAAGGGCATCCTGGTAAACTCGAAAAGACCGAAAGGAGTTGTAACTGCAGTCTTCGCAATATCATCAGGTTCGACAGGAATCTGATGATAGGCACGAGTCAAGTCGATGGATGAGAACACAGTCTTGCCTTTGAGGTTGGACGAAAAGTCTTGGATGTGGGGAACTGGATACCGGTCAGGCACAGTCACATGGTTGAGAGCGCGGTAGTCACCGCAAGGGCGCCAATCGCCAGACTTCTTGGTGACCATGTGCAGAGGAGAGGCCCAAGCGCTATCGGACGGACGAACGATACCCATCTCAAGCATGTGCTGGAACTCCTCTTTAGCACAACGCAAACGGTCCGGTGCTAAACGGCGAGGGCGAGTGAAAACTGGAGGGCCTGTGGTGCGGATGTGGTGAGTCACATTGTGCTTGGCAGCGTCATCATGCAGGGAGTGATTCGTTAATCGAGGAAACTGGCGTAGGAGAGTCATATAAGGACATTGAGAGGCAGGCGCAGACGGATGAGTCAGGAGAGGACTGAGCTGCTGAACACCGTTGGCCGTGGTGCCAAGAACAAAAAGGCTTGTAAAGCTGTCCAGAAGGCGACGGTGGTTCAGGTCAATCAGGAGGTGGAAGTGGCTGAGGAAGTCAGCTCCGATGATAGGATGAGTGACATCAGCTATCACAAAAATCCACCGAAAGGTACGCCGTAGTCCCAAATTCAAAGTCAACGATCGCTGGCCGAAGGTTGAGATGATGGCGTGATTAGCTGCGAAGAGAGGTTCACCACGGAAGCCATTTCGACGATCAGCAGTCGTAGGAGGAAGGACACTGACCTCAGCACCACTGTCGATCAGGAACTTGGTGCCAGAGTAGCGGTCCCAAACAAAAAGTCGGCAGCTCGGAGATGAAGGGCCCGTGGCAGCCGCCACCTCTACTGCGGGGCCGAGGAGTTTCCCGATTGGAAGCTGCAGGGCTTAATGCACTTCTTAGCTGCAGTGCTGTATTTTCGGTGGTACCAGCACACATCAGGACGGTCGCCAACAGGACGATTAGAACGGTCCCGGGACTTAGAACGCTCACGTGAGTTCCTAGTAGTGCACAAGGAGGAGATGCGTTCAGCAAGTCGGTTCACTGTCTTCTCCAAGCGATCCAGTCGGTCGCTGAGACTGTCAGGGCGGTTGACTGAAGCGACCGCGGCGTGGAGAGGAACTGGAGCGTCGAGAATTCGATCAGCTATGTCTGCAACATCTTCAAGTGGCATGGAGTCCTTGGAGGCAGCGAGAATGGATTGAGCATGGAGGGGGAGTCTCTGAACGAAGAGTTGTCGCAGAAGTCCTTCATCGAAGTTGCGGTGACCCAGCAGGTGACGCATGCGGCGCAGGAGTTGCGAAGGCTTACGATCACCAAGCTCCTCCTCGCTGAGTAGCTGACGCAACCGTTTGTGTTCGGAGACTGAGGTTCGCTTGATGATGGCGGCCTTCAGCTCATCATACTGATCGGTCATCGGTCGAGAAACGATCAGGTCGCGAACTTCTTGAGCGATCTCTTGAGGGAATGTGCGAATGATGTGGCCAAACATAGTTTCCTGCTTGGTAACTCGACAGACGTCGAATTCCGCCTCGCAGAGTGAGAACCACAGCTCGACGTCGGAGGACCAGAAGGAAGGTAGCTTCACACTTAGAGCGGCGAGTTGAGTTGGGTCGGCCATGATTTTTAGTTGGGCGCCAATTTGTAGAGGTTTTTGGTAATGTCTATGATGATTGTAGTAAGGTAAATCACCAAAGTAAATTATTCTAGTCTCTAACAGCCCGGAGAGAGTTTTTAGAACACCGTCTTGTCTCGCAGTCAGAATAGTTGTGTTAATATTATCATCAGCATTACATTCGCCAAGTGACAGGATGGAAAGGTAATTAAGATAAGGCGAAGAGATTACAAGTGGAAAGTGAAGTAAAGAGAGGTGTTAAAATCAAGGAGAGCAGCAGCTGTACACCATCTGTTAGCGGGCATCGCAACTAAGGCTGATTGATGACACCGCTACACTGCCTTTTCTGTCAAACAAGTATGATATTCATGTCTCGTATATATTCATAAATTAATTAACATTATTGCGTGATCGAATTGAAGGTAACTCAATGTCTTTGTAATATTTTAATGAAGTCGCGCTGTAGAGTGGCTTCATCGCGGGCGCTGTTGGACATTGAGTTGAACTTTTATATCTATGTGTGAGTTAGCAGTGTTGGAGCACAGATTTCTGAGCGAATGGTTGATTGCATGTACATGTATATAAGAATCTATGTTGTTGTAGTAATGGATATCTTGTATGACTGCATTAGTATGATGATATCTGTGATGTAATTTATATGAATGCTAGTTGTCGATACGTGGCAGTTTGAATTTGCTGTTATTCGATATTGGTGATGCTCAACCAATTTTGTTGACCGGTAGGTCTGCCTGTAGAAGAAGTCCATTCGTAGTACAAGCTTCGAATCGTATTGTTTTTGCTCGTACATTTCGGGACGTAAGGTAGCTACCGCGTTACGACAAATTGGATTATTTTTTCGAATCCAAAAAGTATATTTTTATGCGGCAGTTGCCGCCAAAGCGTTGTTGAATATGTAGATAAGATTATATTTTGTTTATCTTCTCACAAATATCGTCCATAATAAAGAAAAGAAAAAATCAATGCTGTCATTTTTCTATAAAAGTGATGCAAGTCATCGGGCAAGTGATGTAGGTGAAGCCTCACAATCAAACTGAAATTCAACTTCTATATTGAGGTGCACCATCAGTTGACTTGAATAGTCAGGAATCATCAGCAGGCTTATTTCACATCTCTCAACATCAACATTCAGCGCAGCTAAGTACGAATGCAAGAATCCAATTCTCTCGCGATATATTTGCAATGCCAAAAAAACAGCAAAATAATATAAAATACACTAAATCGCCCAACGTTTCGGGTCCAGACCTTTTTTTCAATGGCAGAACCTTTGATTGTTATGGATTGTCTGACGATTTAGTTTATATTACACAATTTTGCTATTTTTCTTGGTATTGCATTCTGGATTTTTACATTAGTACAGAATTCAGGTCCTCCCGCCATCTACCATCAGCTCAGCTCCCTATGCCAAGCAGTAGCCATGCTCTGCTTGGAAGTAAATTTTAGGAACTTACTCCAAGAGGAAAAAAAATTTAAAAAAAAGATTTAGGAAATGAAATCTGCCAGGAAGTAAATTTGAGGAACACAATTAGCATTTCAAGTAAACTTCATCGGGTGTTTATTATTGACTCTAAGATAGAGTCGCAATAATGATGAACAAATGCACAATGCAAATATAATCATTAAAGATTTTGAAGATTATTCTTTGCACATTATGTTTTCTAAAGTAGTGCAATAAAAAATCACTGTTATTTTTCATTATTCAGAAAATTTAAACGTCTATTATCTCAAATATTGATCAATATGAATCTTACCTAAAAAAGTTAGTTCTGAAGTCAACATTTCGTTTTAACTGAAACTCGTCACATCACATATCGATATATTTAGTTGACGTGGTGGCGGATGGTTCCATCAAAAGAGCAGCGGCTATATTGCGCACAAAAGCAGGATAAACAAACTGTTTTATCTAATGAACTACTGAAAGTAATCAACACATATTTCGATGTAGCATTTATTGCTCGATTGCCATTCTGAGTTCTAGCGATCGATGATAAATTGTAGAACAGTAAAATCTTTGATAAAAATAGTTGTTTCCATGGTTTCGAATCGATGACGAATCGATTCCACATTTTTGATGATGTGGAGCATTTCTGACCGGGTTGATTTCCTTGGAAGTCAGCATGACACAGGCGCAAGCGAATCGGAGTTATGGAGGTTAATAGGGACCTTCCAGGCTTGCCATAATAATGTGACAAGGTTCAGTAGAGCTGAATACCATTTTCGTAGCTCTGTTGTGTACTGTCATAGATGTTACACAAAATTTGTTGAAATCTCATTCAATATGTGATATTAATGAGTTATCATTTCTGAGGCAAATATATTTTACATCACTCTATTATTGTATGAACCAGCGTGCTACTGCAACAGAAGCTTTAAACATTAAATTGAATTGAGTAATAGACGCATGTGGCTGACCAAGCGGCGAGAGAGGTTAGACATGCTCCAAGTTTTTCCAAAAGCGGAACAAAAGTTATAAATTCTCTCGATAAATTTCATGGACAAAGAAACGGTAAGTTGCGTTATAATCTGACAGGGCCTTCGTCGTCCAGCGCCTTCTCTCGGTTGATGTTAAGTGCTAAACGGCAGTCTGTGTGAAGGTTTATAAAGAGTTGAGTGATATAAAGAAGTGTGTTGTGCGTCAAATGTGAGGTGATTGGAGTGTGAAGACAGGTTGTATTGCGGTAGTTCATGCTTTCTATTATAAGAAAAATTCCGCAAAATATAAAGAAGTTGCACAAGAATATGATCACGCAGTAGAACAAATAGAGATGTTCTACTGGCCTTCGTCGTCCAGCGCCTTCTCTCGGTTGATGTTAAGTGCTAAACGGCAGTCTGTGTGAAGGTTTATAAAGAGTTGAGTGATATAAAGAAGTGTGTTGTGCGTCAAATGTGAGGTGATTGGAGTGTGAAGACAGGTTGTATTGCGGTAGTTCATGCTTTCTATTATAAGAAAAATTCCGCAAAATATAAAGAAGTTGCACAAGAATATGATCACGCAGTAGAACAAATAGAGATGTTTAGAGAGGAAAAGCTAACTCAGAGTGGAGATATTCGTAAATTTTACGCCTATGCTAAGCGCCGAACGAAAAGTAGTCGCGCAATTCCACCCATCTGCAATGAAAATGACAGTATGATTTTTGACACCCTCGATAAAGCAAACTTATTAAATGCTTACTTTGCATCCGTTTTTACATCAGACGATGGTGCCTTACCTTCCTTCCCTAAACGAGTGAATCCTGGAATATCTCTGGATTTCATTCATTTTACTCCGGAAATTGTTGAAAGAGCTCTAGAACGGTTGCCGCCTAAATTATCACAAACTTCTAATGATATCCCTCTACTTATTCTTCGACGTCTTGCTAGTACTCGCGCATTCCCATTAAGTTGCATTTTTGATCTATCCATGTCAACCGGCAAATTACCATACACTTGGAAAAAAGCTCTAGTCTGTCCAGTCTTTAAGAACAAAGGATCCTCCTCTTCCCCCAATAGCTATCGCCCGATCTCACTTACCTCTGGCTGTTGTAAGGTCATGGAAAGGGTAATTTCTGATGAAACATATTCCTATTCAATGAGCCATAAGCTTTTATCCGTGGAACAGCACGGCTTCCTTCCCCGACGTTCAACAGTTACACACATGCTCAGTTCGATGTTCGAAATGTGTTCTGCATTAAGTCTCCATAATCGCTTCGATTGCGTGTACATTGATTGTTCTCTAAGGGCTTCGACACAGTATCAATACCTAAGCTTCTCCATAAACTCTCAAGCTATGGTTTCAATGGTCAATTGCTCCAATGGATTAATAATTATCTATGTAATCGAATTCAGAAAGTCATAATCAACACCATCACTTCGGACGCGGTAGCTGTTACAAGTGGCGTGCCCCAGAGCTCTGTTCTTGGACCTGTATTGTTCCTTCTTTATGTCAATGACGTGTTTGACTGCCTTGTTGGATCGACTTCAGCCCGCCTTTATGCTGATGACTTGAAATTTATGTCAACCAGAAGTTATAACTCCTGTTCACAAGTATCTTCAGACCTAAAACATACTCTTCTCAAATTTGATAATTGGTGTAAAACGTGGCAACTGAAGATTTCTATGCAAAAAAGCTTGCTGTGTACTGCTGGAGATCGATATGCTCCTTCAGTCCACTATCATCTCGACAGCGTATTCCTGAAAAATTCAGTCACTGTGAAAGACGTAGGCTTTTTGATCTCATGAGATCTCAGATTTAGTGATCAGCTCAACCGCGCTTGCCAGAGCATACTGTATCCTAAAATCTTTCGTTTGCCACATCTCCCGTCTTTGTTGTCTTTGTTCGCCCTCTCTTGGAATATGGAAGTGCAATATTTTCATCGTACCTCAAACGCGACATTTTCCGTATTGAGCGTGTTCAGAGATTCTTCACCCGCATCGTTTGTAAACGATCTGGTATCAAGTATGACAGCTACTCTCACAGATTACAATTGTTAAAATTAAAATCTCTAGAATATAGGCGCATTTTGTTGGACTTGTACTTCTTGTATGAACTGTACTACAATCATTTCGACTTGTCGCTCAACTCTTTCTTTACCACCTACCTTTCATCTCAAATTACCTCGAGGTCAATCACGTAACAGCTGTCAGATTGTGTCAGTCTTAAAAGTTAATTCGAACTATCTCAGTGGATTGTTTTTCTTTCGCGTCATTAAAATATGGAATTCATTGAACGATTCAATAGTGAAAGCTCCAACTTTCATGATGTTCAAGAACAGACTCAAATCAATTGATCTAAGTGAATTTTGCTCATACTGTGACTGCTAATATGTGATTTCGTATAAAATTATTTGACAAGTGCTTTTTATATCTGATGGTAAATTTTATTTAGATACATTCCTACATTCCATATTGAAGATGATTCTCATCATAATGAAGATCAAGAAGAGTCTCAATCTCATTGATCCGAGTGAATTTGTATATATTGTGACCATGATCATTAAAGTGTAAATTTTGTATAGATGATATTGTTGTATTCATTCTTATATTGGATGTTAAGCATCTACGTTCTTTTGCTCCATTGTGAGGACTCCCATCCAATGAACTCTTATCATGTCGTGATCATCACCCTTCAAATTTGTTAATATAGGCCCTATAGATCTCACGTATTTTGTATATGGTATATGATGTATATCCTGATGACTCTGAAAATTTGTAAATATGTAGGTCTCACATAATTTGTTTATGATGCTATATGATGTGCATGTACATCATGATCACTTGGTGTATTTGTAAATATATATCTCATGTATTTTTTATTGATGCTAAACTTTGCGTATGCATATGTAACACGTTATCAAAGCTTGCTTGTAAGTGCCCTTGCGGCCATCGCTTTGCGTTTTCTGTATATTTCAGAATAAACATTTATGACTTATGACTATTGATTTTGGGCTGAAGCTGTGTGATTAATGTTGTGTCTCGAGTGTTATCGAGTTTAGCAGTGAAACCGATCTGAAAATCCCCGGAATCCCCTGAGTAATGGAAAGCAACAAGATACATGCCTGACAGTAATATAAATACAGTAAAATAAATCGATTAATAAATTACAAGCATTTTAATACCTTAATTCCGAAAATTTACCCAATGGAGCTTCTTGCAGATAGAAACGGAGTCAATGACAAAGCCGTTGTTTACCTCGATGTGAGACTCCAATCTAGTAGTGACGGTCTTCGAACCTCAATATATCATAAAGTGGAAGATTTTGATTTCCCTGTTATTCTGTTGACATTTCCAGACAGTGCAATACCTTATAACATGGGAATTAATGTATTTGCCGGCCAGGTTTTACGTTATTGTCGCATCTGCTCACATCTTGAAGATCTAATTAAACGAATTAATATGACACTTTTTGTGATGAGCAGCAGAGGATATTGTAAGTCTAAAATGAAGGCATGTACTGAGAAAATCCTAACCGGTCATAACAATTTTCTAGTCAAGTTTGGATATTTCTCAGCCAGGCAGCTGACATCGCAGTGCGCATTTTAAACAATATAATTAACACTGTTTTCTTAACATTTTTTTTTATTGGTTATACCATTTCAGTATTTCACACATATATTTTAGTTTGTTTTGGATGTATCCGTCTTTTGCGGTTGTTTTGTTTTTGTTTTTACTATTACTATCAGTATTACTTATTATTACACATATCATTACTGTATTGATTTTAGAATGCCAGCCGCATATAAGTTTATGCGGGGCCCCGCCCGCCTGGGCTTGAGCGTTCAGGTAGAGGGGCCGAAACGCAACCAGGCGGGTACCTGCTGACGACTGGCTATTGTTTTATTTGTTTTAACGTTTTTTTTTTTATCGCTAACTACCCTAGTGTGATGAATGGACTGTGTCGGTTACTGGTCTCCATGGGGTTGACATGGTGATTACTAAGTGTCTATTTATATATAAGTTCCTAATCAATCGAGCCTGAAACTTTGACCAAGGAGATCACTTGTTAAGCGGCCTTGTACGATCTCGTACACTTAAGGGTGAAGTCCAGCCCGTATAGCGCTATGTTATGGACCCCCGGGTAGGTCCGCCCGGCACGCAATCAGATCCGTCAAGTCTTTGTGCTTAAAGACCTTCATGCATTCATGCATTTGTCGAGGATCACAAGTCAGAGGACCATTAGGGGTAAGGTCCAGCCCCGCTTTAGAAGCGCTGAGTGAAAAATGGACTAGTGGGAAGGTCCTCCACACCGATCTCGTCAAGTTTGGCTCTAAAATGTAGTCCTAGGATAGTCAAAAGTTTGACGCGCCTTGAACGTTTAATGTCTGCCGGTGGGAACGCACCACCTGTCCTCTTAAGGACAAACCTTAAGTCTTATTAACTATAAGTTTATTAAAATTATGAAACATGTAGACGTCGTTATGGGAATGTCCCAGCTTCAAATGTTAAATAAACGATAGCAAATTTTTCAGCATGATTATTAAGAGTGAGACTGCGTGGTGAATGCTTTAATATACATGAGATAAAATGAAAACATGCCAGATTGAAAGTTCTACATTTGATCCTCGCACACGGAGATGTTTAAGTCTATTTTCGAATGATGTACTTGCGCCTAATGTAAAGACCTGTTTCCGTCCAGATTGACTAGGTACCGTTATAGTGCGAACAACATGCTAGAATAGAAAAAGTTGCAAGTATGAGATAATTGTCATGAACTCGCATCGGTTGGTAAGAATGTAGGATTTTTTTTGTAGGGACGCATCTGCATTAGGCATATCATGTTGATAGTATTTTTAACTATTTTCACAAAACTTATTTGGGCCGTCGACGGCAGCCAAAATGCCCCGAATATGCGCTTGATAAGGCCTCGTCAAATCGCATTTTTCGTGTTTTAGTTGGGTTCCTCCAACTGCACTTAATGACTAATTGCCCATCATTTCTTGCAATAATATAAAAGTGTCCACATTTGAATGAATGAATGAAGCCATATCTTTGTTTCACAGGTCAGTGAACACATTTATAAAATTCAAAAATTCACAAACGGATCGATCACGTCAATTCACAATTAAGTTAAGAAAATATCAATAAAACAAATTGTATGCTTAAAATAAAAAGGAAGACATTTTATAGCACTCTAATAAAGCTATTGGCAAGACTTGTATGAATTCGCTTTCTTTTCAGAGGGCAGCCGTTGCGTGTCCGAGACACGCGCTCGTCAAAAAGATCCCTTAGGGGATGATGATAATAATAATAATAATAATATATTCTTTATTGGCATACAAAAGGCGGTACGCGCATTACATATAATTCAGAACAAGATATTGTGAAGAAAGTTTAAAAGTTAACGGCAAACCACGGTTGCGTTTGGTAAACGCTCGCGGTTTCATGAGCGGACAGGAGTTACGTGATGTAGGAAAAACTCCAGATAAGGCCGAATCTTCACATCACGATAATCAATTTGATGTTTAAAATAGCAATAAGAAACAGAGAAAATGCCGATGTAAAGATGTTGATAAGCTCGAAGACTGCGACCCTGTGACACGCTAGTAGAATACGACCGGCGCTGATGACACACACCGACCGAATGAATTAGAGATCATGGCATGACAGCATCTGTTCAAATAACTCATTATACATTTGATTTTAGAAGAGCTAGAGATTACTTTCAAATGTAATTCCCAAACATGTAAAAATTATATTTAGAAAATTAATGGGTTTTACAGATAAAGTTGAGAATAAACGACTCTGATTTGAGCCCTTAAAAAGCACAACATCCAGTAAATTCCGGTCTATAGTTCTACTTCAGCATTCTGAAACTCTATGCTTCTATTTTAATTTATTTTGGTCCGGAATTTCGTCTATCTCCATAATTGTCTTCTCCATCAGTAAATTTAGCAGCTGTTCAATCACTAAGATGCAATGATTGGATAAGTGGAATGAGTTGAATTAATTAGTGTGCAAGAATAATTAATCGCGAGATTGTATTACCATCACATCTGAACTCCTGCATAGATTCCAGCGACAGTTTTCAACTGACAAACAGTCCATTTCGTGCGAAAGATAATTCTTGATATCGTTGAAGATTATCACCCCCACATTTCATTTGAAGCGATCAAACCTATTGACCCTCAAGAAGTTAGCGTCGTAAATAACATTTTGATCACCAAAAATGTCGGAAATGTTATCTGATAGTGAATTGGATCACTGGAATTTGAAACCCGATCAGCTGAATGGCCGGTTCTACGCTGGTCAGGTCATAATGTTAAACTAAACATGCATTTTAAGCCGTGGAACTGCATGTTGATTGCGTACTTTTTTTACAAGTTCATGAGCTCATGCGTAGAATGGGTGTGGATGGGGGACAGATAGGTCATTCAATTTTGGCATTAGTGGATAAATCCGGCAACCGGTTGACCTACTTAGCATTCTACTCTCACAAAATGAGATTGCAAATTTCGAATTTCCAGGCTTCAGTTAGATGAATTGTTACATCGTATTTGTTCATTATTTCTACAATATGTCACTAATGTATGAGATCATGCGATCAACGTAAGAGTATACATGAGTCAAAAGAAAAAATATTAATTTCTTAAAACGGACTTCAATAACCAAATGGAGAATACAGTGTAAAGAGGCTGATAATTTCGTATATGACTATTCGAGATGATAGAGTAAAATACCCAAGGTCTGCCAACAAAAAGTCCACAGAATTCAGCATGCCCTCATTCCTCAAACTACATTGCAGCCTATTACGCTAACTCTATCTGACTGCGATGCAAGTAAGTGAGGAAAGAACAGAACCGTTGCTTCTAAGGCTTTCACATTAAATTTCTGTGGAAGAGGTGAATAGCAGAGATGAAATATGGTGCTAAAACGAATTGGCAGGGAGTCAAGGCCTTATAAATAATAAATAATTATTTAACGAAATAATTTACAATAAGTTAACTTACAATACTGCCTGTTTAAAAATGTGATTCTGTTCAAGATCTAGCAAAGATTTTTGTTTAAAAGAGCTGCAGAGGTTTCTGCAATAAATACCAAGTACAGTGTATTCTCAAAAGCGAGCCGCGGCGCGATGGTCATTTCGCACCTATACAGCTGCGGTGCTTATCTACACTCACTTTTCAAAATGAGTTTTCTTCAAAATGTTAGTCTTCTTGACATCACCGCCATTGAGCCTTTGGCCTGGTTTTCCACCTGATCTGGTGCGATTATAGTGAAATTAACGAGTAGCTCATGCTAGCACACTCCATCTAGATCAATTCTAACCGCTGGTTTGACTGGGATACTCATTTCTTACAATGGCGGTGCTAACTTCACATCACCACAGCCACTTTGTGTTTTCAGGTTGCAACTTCTCCGGAAAACGGCGTTTTAGAGCTATAATTCGTGTTTGTTTCATAAGTTTTGATTGCGCATTCTAGAAGGAAAATTCAAGTGGTGGTGTTAGCTTCGTGTCATCGACACGTCGAACTTTCGGGTAACGATTTCTCCTAGAGTAGAAGAAATTCTTTCAAAATAGTGGGTGGTAAATGCTGGCACACTCCAAATGCACAGATGTGTGAAGTATTGCGGGGACTTTTTCAAAATGGCACTGATGAGTGGCGGTGCTAACAAAGGACTTCTACGTGATGAGATCAAAAATGATTTAGACTCGACCAGAAGGAATAATGCTACGACTTAGATATTTCACACTGGATGACTAATGGGTATATACGTGTAGGTAACAAATATCGTATTGATAACTTTCATTGATATTTTTTTCTATAGTATTTTTATCGATTTTAAATATTTAGTATTTTTCAGCATTTTAGTTGATTTTTTCCATACATTTCCTTTCTTGAAAGTATTTTGACCGATATATTTACTTCGAACATGACTTGCATAAACTTCAATAGGGTCTGAGTTGTATTCATCAACGTATTCAGTTGTTTTAATTGTTATAACAATCATTAGCGGTACCGAGTGTGAGTTGTGTTCAAAGGTCAGTCGCATTCCACAAAAAGACAAGATTCGCATTCATTTCAAGACAATGCTTCCAGCGGTTGAGTATCGAAGTGTTATGCGGTTTCTTTTACTCCGTCATTACGATAACCAATCCATAATATCCAAACTTTCTGCTGCCTATGGTGATGAGGCACCATGTAGAGCCACCGTCTATAACTGGATCAAGGAGTTTCAATCTGGAAGGCTGGATGTAACGGATCGCAAGTCCACAGGAAGACCTATTGAGATCGGGGATGACCACCAAGACAAGTTGAAGAGGATTGTGTATGAAGATCGGCGAATCGCTAAGAAAGAGCTTGCAGAAAAACTTAACGTGTCTTTCGGTAGCGTTGTACGAGTAAATCTTCTTTCCGAAATGGGCATCAGGAAACTGTGTTCAAAATTTATTCCCTACTTTCTAACTTCTGAGATGTGCGACCGTCGCCTTCAGTGCTGCAATCAATTGATCGATCTTCATCAGAGTTTGGGTGATGCCTTCCTAAGCAACATCATTACGGAGGACGAGACACCGTTATTACTGTACTTGCCTGAGGATCGACGGTCTTCCAAGGAATTCAAACTTCCTGGTGAGTCAGCAACTCGGAAACTACGCAGTGGGACCAATCATCGAAGATGCTTGATGCTGACAATCTTCTGGAACAGCTGCGGCATTGTTCATGTGGATTTCGCCGACCGACATCAGTGACTGAATGCCGAGTACTACTGTGAGCAACTTCGTAAAGCTCGTCAGTGTTCGAAAACCCCGCAACCAGAATCTTTATCTACTACACGACACGCGCCCATCCATGCAGCAGCGACCACTACAACTGCAATTGAAGACTCAGACTTTCATGTGCTTCCTCATCCCCATACAACCCCGACTTAGCTCCAAGTGACTATTACTTATTCCGCTATCTAAAGCATCATCTCAGGAGAGAGCGTTTTGTTAATAGTGAGGATGTGAAAGATGCAGTGATCGAATTTTTCGATTCCAGAAGTCGAGACTTTTCCACGAGGCTTTTCGAGAGCTTCCTAAAAGGTGGAGCAAGTGTGTAGAGAATGATGGGGGTTACATTGAGAAGAAATGACTTGTATTTACTTTTGAAATAAACATTTTGTGGATTAGAAGTGTACTCTTGAAATTAACATTTTGTGGATTAGCTGTTGTACTTTTGTGGCATGTATTCAGAGAGAAGTTAAGGAAATGTATGGAAAAATCAACTAAAATGCTGAAAAATACTAAATATTTAAAATCGATAAAAATACTAAAGAAAATATATCAATGAAAGTTATCAATACGATATTTGTTACCTACACGTATATACCCATTAGTCATCCAGTGTGAAATATCTAAGTCGTAGCATTATTCCTTCTGGTCGAGTCTAAATCATTTTTGATCTCACCACGTACATGTACTATCAAGATGGAAATGGTAAATTTAATCTACAGGGTGAGTAAAAGAATGTTATTTGCTTTTAATGGGATATCTGTCATAAGCTACAATAAAATGCAACAACAAGGGGTTATGAACATGGGTAAAGCTGCTGCTTACAAGTAGTGGTTAAAACAGCGACTCAAATTAATCACCCTCCTGCTGAATACAAAGAGAGCAGCGCCGAACAAATG
This sequence comes from Prostheceraeus crozeri, assembly GCA_907163375.1. NCBI lineage: Eukaryota > Metazoa > Platyhelminthes > Polycladida > Euryleptidae > Prostheceraeus > Prostheceraeus crozeri. The sequence goes on along the minus strand of CAJQUW010002056.1, from coordinate 97,686 downwards.
AGTCATAGGCCTTCGGACAGGCGTCAGATGTAAAAGTAGTTATTTCCTCTCGAATGTAAGCTGTCAGTTCCCTCGCATTTCTTAGCAGTCGCGCATACACTTGGTCTCCCCAGAGGAAGAATTCACAGACAATAATGTCTGGAGAACGGGGTGGCTAGTCAACGGGTGCTCTACGACCAATCCACTGACCCGTCAAATTTTCGTCGAGGAGTCTTCGAGATGCGTTGCTGTAGTGGGGAGGGGCTCCGTCCTGTTGATAGTATCTGTTCTGGTTTTCGTTTCGTCGTAAGAAAGGAATAGTATGTTGCTTCAGAACATTGCAGTACCGGTCGCTGTTCATCGTTTGCTCACTGATGTCGTAGCTCAGCACTCCAGTATGGTCTATCATGGCCCATACAGTAACGGATCTCCGGTCATGAACCATTTCGACGAAAACTTTAGGGTTCTCACTGCTACAGTAGTGCATACTAAACTTATTCACAGTTCCGTTGACATGGAAGACAGCTTCATCGGAAAACGCTATTCGGAGACGGAATTGAGGATGATGGTCACATTGTTGTGAAATCCATTGACAAAATTCGAGACGTCGGTCGTGATCGTCATCAGAGAGTTCCTGGACGAAGATTGGCTTCCGATGATGATAATTTTTCCAGTGAAGACAACGAACGACGCTACTTTGAGAAACCCATCGGGTTGCTAATACGACGCGCAGAAACGTTCCGGTCGTCTTCCATCATCGGTTTGATAGAAGAAAAAATATTGTCACCTGTAGCCATCATCGGACGGCCACTTCCATCTTCACGCTTATTGATATCCCATACGTGAGGAATTTCTTCATCGGGAGGTGGACTGTCGGCTGAGGTGGGGCCTCCTCATGAATTTCATTCTTGTAGCTTATCCTTGTTTCAGACACGTTGTTGAATATACCTGCCCATGCAACAAGTTTCGCCTTCCTTTCCAAAGCTTGGCTTGAAAGAAGCACTAAATGACTTCAACTACTCACATAAACCATTCGTCCGATGATAGGAATTTGAATTTGAATTTTTTGAACTTAGAGCATCAATTTGGTGCATAGATATGTTATACAACAGAAGAGAAAACCATAGAAATTGAATCAGTGAACTTAAGAAAGAAATCAGAATGGCAATTCAAAGTGATTTTTCACAAACCATAAAAAACTTTTTTTGACTCACCCTGTACTTCACTTCCATCAATGCTTCAGAGCTCATGTTCATTTCAGCCTCGTTGAGTAAATAGTTACCTTCAAATTTGAATTCAGATTTAAAAAGTCAAGCAAAATGACTTCTAGAGTGGGTGGTTGCATTTGCACAAGTTAAGCGAAGTAAGCATCTGTTGACGCCTCAGAGCAAGATCCAATTATGTGAAGAACTGCTCGCACGCTACTCAGTGGAACTGCCTTTGAGCTTGTTTTTAAATCAGAGTAAGTGTAAAACTAAAATACATGCTTTTAGCTCCATATCTCAATAGTTAAGGAAAAAGGGTGGAATGTGGTTATCACATACCAGGATTATTGAAATACGCTAACTTTAATCAAATCAGTTAAGAAAGTGTCCGCAATTACATGGCATTTATTCAAAGTTGATAACGTGACATGCATAGATTGTCTACCAATACTCGGTAGTGACCTCAACTTGACTGGAGCATTGATCGAGATCTGTTAATCATAATTTGCATGATCAATGCTCTTGCTAATTACAAAGGAAATTATTTAATGCAAATGTTGAACAGATTTCCCTCAAGTTCGTCATTCACACCGCTCATTATCACATTGTCTTTAGAAATTCGCAAGCAACGACATCAACAACAATAACACAACGTTGCTATACAGTAGAGGAAACGCTATTGAGAAAGAACTCCGGTACAAGGTTAAATGATTTATACTTTGTTAACTCATTGCACTTTGCAGATCTAGTATAATCGAACTTCTTTATTGGCACACCCTTATGAAAATAATGGGCATTTGAAGTTCTTTCGTTGTTCGAGTTCAAAAGACTAGAACAAAACTACAGTGACCATTGTCGCTAAATTATTTATTACTTTTTGTAATCATTCAACGACTCCGAAAACTGGCAACTCCACGATGATTCAGTTAGCTGATTCTCGTTTACCAATGCTGTCGTGTTTCAAAGTCATGGATTGATTTAAAGCTGAAGTTCTTTAAACATATTTTAGTGGTGGAAGTTATGCATGCCTACTTTAAAATCCTTTGTGTTTTCCGAAGAATAATTCTGATAACATAATCGAAAATCAATTGGATGATGAAGTTCAAATTTTTGTAGCACACATCAGTCTTCATTAGTCTTCAAATAGATAACAGTCAAATACATGTAGGAATTATATAGGAATGAGATGACACCTTGCAGTGTAAACAAACGCCGTTTGACTTGTTGCATGAATAACAATTTTTACTGAAGTGTGGATACATATGTCATAGCCTCTGACTGCAACTCAATTCATCTGCGCTTCACAAAGGCTGTGTTAATAAAATCCCTGAAGCCATACATTAACAAGGGGATGAGAGTCGGGAGCTATCCACATTGATAGTTTAAGTTCAAGAGTTTGATTTTCTGTACTACCATATCAGAACAAGCCGTTACATCAGCAAAAATTTGGAGGAAAAATATCAATTTCAGCAGCGAGGCTTATTTCCAACCTAATTAATTTACATTATTTCGGTGGAACTCCGTGTAAAACTTTTTTTATGGTCTGATGCAACAAAAAACCTAAGGTAACTTGCATATCCTGGTGACAGCTACACTTGAGGATTAGCAAAAAGCGACAAATTATAGACGGCATTCGGAAATGTCACAAATAACGGAATTATCGATGAGGCTGAATGTGATAGTCTCAGATCAAGAAGTCAGGAGCTTACTGGAAGTTTAATATCAAACATTAAAGAATGTTTAAGATCATCAACAATTTGAAAACAAGATGTTCTGGTGAAAATCCAGTTGAAAGCATCCCACTGAAAGTTATCTTTGAGAACCTAAGAATTCGTAGACCAGAATGTCAACAAAATGGCATTTCGATTGAATTAATCATGACCAGCAATTTGTTCATACCTAGAAGCAACAACAACTGATAATCTTGATTCGTAAGCGAACTAATGTCAAATAAACGTGAATATTCGTCATTCGTGTGCATCTATGAAAATCGTGTAGAATGTCAAGCGCAAGACATCGAAGTTCTGTCAAACTTTTATTTTCACTTTCACTATTTGACCAATGAAACACTTCGAGAGAACCACACTTACACCACAACGTAATGCAGATGAATTCTTAGCTCTCATGTCGGTTATGAATTATTTCACCTTGAATTTGCTTGTTAGGTTCTTGAGTAACAGAGGTACACACACAGACTTAGAAGGTTCGTATGAGGATGCAAAATTCTGAAGATATCTCAGCACTTCACAAACGGCTTAAGCAGTGTCAAAGTGTTCATATCTTCCTTATATTACCGACTCTTAATTTATGAGAGTCTCGAATTTCATTTTTCCTTAGCAGGAAATGATCAGCAACTGTGGCAATAAGTAACATATGGGGTCAATCTCAAATCCCATTAACTGAAGCGATCGTAAGATGAATGTAGTCTACGTAAAAAGGATCTGATTAGAAAAAATTAGTTTCTAATAGTTTGATGGTCTGGTGCCTGGTGCTGAGAACGTATGAATTAGATGCAGGATGAAGTAGAAGGTAGCTTATAAAGATAAAAAACAACAAAAGCGCAATTATTCACTCAAATTCAGCCACGCAGAATACTAGGAACACTCCTAATCTGAAGGGATTTTTTTCGACAACTGAAAATAATCGAAAATTCTCTTTTTCTATTTCCATCTATGCATGACGACCTATGAACGGGTCTGTAAATCTTCCTCAGTCATTTGTGCATTTGAAGGGCAGTGTTTCACTGACTGAAGCTTGCTTAATATCCACAGACACTCCATCAATATACTTAGTGATTCAGCATCAAGCCTAATTGATATCAGAATCAGAAACGTATATTTTTCAAATTTTCAATTGAAAACACGTAAATTGAAATGACTGACTGATTGAATTATAAGATGACTCTAATGACAAAAGCGCATTAAGATATTTGCAAAATGACAATTGTTTGACAAATGCGTGGTGCTGAAATTGATTTTATGATAAACAATTTATTTAAAGAGGCAATCATGCTAATGATTAAACAGGAGATGAGGCAATGTCTGGAAGAGGAGGATTTTTTCACTGATATACTGCCCTGGCGAAAAAACCCGCCCGGCGACTTCTTCGGAGGATACATAATAAATATAGAAACCGGCCGTCGGCCGGACACCTTCGAAAAATAAACAATTATTAGGTCAATATTTTAAAAGCCAATTTGTGAAACAAATATTATTTTTTGCATTTCATCAATATCAAAACAATAACTAGCCTATGATAAAACACTGAATGCACCACAATGGGTACAAAACTCGTCTAGTGCTGTAATGTACTAATAGTTATTTATTCACTGTTTCGGGGCCTCAGTCCGCATGCTATCCTTTTGCCTCAAGGTCTTCGGAGGTCGAGGTCTTCATGGAATCAATACCATACGTTCTCCCATTTTGCAAAATGTTCACTCGATGTCATCTTAAGTAGGAGCTATTTAGAGACTGACACTAGGTGCCCGAGTGACGTTTCCTGATGACTATGTTCACTTGATTTGTGATGTTCAATGAAATTGACACGCTTCACATTGAAATTCGCGTTCAATAGCAGCTCCCTAGTCTAAAGAAAAGCTGTAGGTTATTCACAGGGTGCTTATAGCAGTTGCTGATGTAAGTACTCTAATAGAAATAAGAAGTGAAGAAAAAATTGACCGATTTTTTAGTTCTTCAAGCACTAGCCTCTAGAAACAGTTATTTTTTTCGCCAGTGCAACATGTTTAAGAATGTCATGACATAATTTGTAATGTCATGCACCATCTTGGTTTTTTAATGCAAAACTGCAATGGGTTGATAAAAATTGCACTAGCTGCTGAGTTCATGTCTTGAAAATGAATGCGGCCTATTTGCCGCTTTGTAATAAATTAATGAAGCAACGTGATCAATTTGTCCTGTTTTCACTCCGTCATGATCTGAATGAAGGTCCACACACTTTCGATGCCAGCTACGCCTCCATTTGCTCTTCACTGATAAAATATGACTTTGAATTTCTAGAGAATGACCTGGATGACGGCACTGGCCTAGTGAAGAAGGTGCGAGATCGTCTCCAACCGCGGAATTCGCTTCGATTTCTGGGTCAGGCGAGTGCGATCGTGGAATCAAAGGTGTGGGTGTCTTTTATTGACTTAATAGTTGTCATTCTGTAAACATTCAATATGCTGCGACAGACCTTTGCTGTCATAATTGATTGTGAAAAAAATGAAAATTCAGATGCCACAAGAATGTGTAGATAATCTGGATTTTGATAATTGTGACTGGATGCAGAATTAGTCAAAATTGAAAAATGATTAACAATAATTACCCGCGAAGTCCAGTCTTCGAAGAAACTTCATCATTCTAGCTCGATATTTATCAAGAAATAGTGACACAGTTCAATCCTACTTTGTTTGTTTTTTTTTGTTGAGAAGAGACGAATACCTACCTACAGCACTACATTTATTTTTTTTCTCCCGAACAGTTCATGTCAAAATCTGTGAATTTTCCGATTAATCTTCCAAAATCTTGTGTACACATAAAAGATTCACTGATGGTCGACTTAATAGTGCATAAATAAACAATACTATTTAATAGAATACGGAAATATAGAGATTTGGAGATCAATGTGAACTTATCAATAAACATGCACGAAAGCACCTTTTAGCGAAATTTCCCGAAAATATGTTGGTAGTAAAACGCACACTAAATCCGTACAACAAGCACTTCTTGTGTCCGAATGCATTCATTTAACATAAAAAACTCGAATAAAAAATGCAACTCTTCCATTCAGCAACATCCTCTATGCCGTATTGTGATTTCATTCATCTTCAAAGATTGAGAATTCTAATACTTGCAATGACAAAATTTGCAAGACGAGTTTGATAGTTATAATATCATGAGGGTATATTTCAATTGGTTCAATTATTGGTCTCCGTGGCACAGTGGTTAAGTGCTTGGCCTAGCGATCTTTCTGTCCACAGGTCGAGCCCCGAAAGTGTCATTGAAAGTCGTCAGGAAGGGCATTGGACTAAAAGATAAAGTCTGACTGTGTCAGCACCGTCCAAGCCTTAGAAAGGGGGAGTAGCGACGTTAAACCATCATTCTCCTGAAGATATTAAGCGAGAAATCAACCACATTTAGGCTTATGTGAATATAAGGATCTAATGATAGGATATTTCTGAACACTGCATGAATTATGTCCGCATATACAGAGGATGACTTTCAGGGTCTACAGAGAGAAATGAAAGCTCATTAGGACCCAGTAAACACTGATATTCTTCTAGATAACTTCATTATTCGATGTAACATCATATGTTTGAATACTTAAGATGAATTACATTCTAAAGCAGTAGAAATAGATAATGAATAGAATAACAAAGTAATTGACCAAAATGTTACTTGGGAAAAATTGCAATTTATTTTCAAATCAAAAAAAACTCCACCCCTCCATCTCGATTTTATTACATAAAGAGGTTAAATTTCCGGAAATCCTGATCATTATCATGCTTGATTGTATCTATCTCAATAATGATGGGTGTCTTATTGATAATGAAAATTACACTGTCACATATAGATGATACATGAGCACATTTTAAGCATGATAACAAACACAATAGAAATGAAAAAAATTGCCAATTAGGAAACGCTCGCTATATCCAATGAAGATTTAAATGAATCTATAAATGAATAAAATCAACATAGATATGAATTGTGCAGCTTAATACAACCTATTCAAATAAATTTAGCGATAATTACAAAAAGAAAAATGTCCAACACCCTGAATCAAATTAATGAACTGAATTTTAAACCTGATTCAATATCCTAAGGTTGATCCCGAATTGGCCAATTCTTTACGTAATCGAATGAGTTGGTATACTGTATATCCCAGTTAAGGATGATTTAAAATCCGAAATTTTGCGGATGCGAACGCAAATGCGGATTATGTCCTTTGAATCTTGAGGACGCTGTCAAATACCTGGATATTTCCGGATGACAAATCCTGTCCCCTTATAGTTATAAATTCTTGACATTGCTCTGATGTTTGACGCAACGGTCAAATGTAGCTGATGTGGAATCCTGCATCCGCTGTCCTGCATTCCATTTGAAATGTCAGCCGATGTGAACTCCTGAGGCTTCATCGTGCATGTACTGGTTCTTCTTTCGGGTCATATCTCAAGAAAATCAGTACAATGGCTTTGATTTTGTCGTTCATGCGTTCATACTTGAGTACATGAGCAGTGTGGGATATTATTTCAACATTCCAATTGTCACAAATATGATTGATGTGGCAACAAATGTTCCACATTACAGAATTAACTCTTTCAAAACAACAATCAGAAATATTTGTTTCAGACAAGTGATTTATTCACATGCACAAATAGGTCTTTCAAAAATTTCAGAATTTCGTTCTCTAATTTTACTGGAGATCAAACGGTGCATTGATGTTCTGAGTAATGTCTTAATCGTAGATTTCCAGGGACGTTGGAAGGGGAGAGAAAATTAGGTATATTTTTCTTCACTTAAAGATACATCTACATATTCATCAGCCTTGGAGCTGTTAAATAGCAATAGAGTGGAAGTTAGTTATAAAGGCCTTTAGAGAGATGAAGAAAACCAGTGAATAATATGGCTTTAGAGGTTATCTTAACTCTGCCAAGAAATCACGCTTGGCAGTGCAAATCATGCACAAGAAGGATGCAAGAATTTGCTTTAAGAGTACCCTGTGTTCATTCAAAAGTCACACGCTGCAGTACACTAGTTTATGAAGTATCTTACTTGGCGCTTAACACTACTGTGGCTTTTAATTGCAGATTGTCATTCGGGAGGTAATACCATCAATAACATTTCGCATTTAATGAACGACATGATTTTTACATTTTTCTGAACATTTAATAAAGTGAAAATAAATAAATGAACCTCATTTATACTCGGAGGCACATTAGGTACGGAGCCTTTCTTCCATGTGGCCGAGTTGTTAGTTATCCCACTCTCATTGTTTTTGTGCTGAGTGTTTAGCAAGAATGTAGAGTGCACCTATTTCAAAAGTCTTAGGTTTGACCAGACCAAGGTTTGAACCAAGGTCTCCCGGACACAGAGCGAACACTCTACCAAAAGGCCACAGCGCCAATAATGTCTAAAGCATTTTCTCATGCTATCGTTACTTATGATGTAGATCAATTAAGCCACAACATCTATTAATAGCCTAATAATGAATGTAGCACAATATTTCAGATGCATAAAGCAGATTTGAGATAGAATAGGTTCAAGGTGATCCTTAAAACTTGATCAATTATGAATCAATTATCTGTGAGCTTGTTAAAGTCCGGCAACATGCTATCATCATGCTGTTAAGTGAAGCACATAGCGCTTTAGCAATGGAAAGACATGAAATGAACCAATTATGTTCATGAAAACGGTCCTGCTACTTGCGCTGTGTGCATGCGGCGTAGCTATCCAGCTATCTAAAATTCTTGTTCATTATATGAGCCGAACAAAAATTTCCCGTAAATTTATGATGAATATTAAATGACGCATTACATTACTTTAATGTATAGGTATTAAGTTTTAAGTGCAGCTATTAATGTACAGAATGCTATATGCAATACATGATGAAGTGTGCAGCATGATGCAAGGTAGTGTCATGTGACATACAGTGGTCACGTGACTAAATGTGTCATATAATAGAAATCCGACTTTTCGCTTTTAGTCCGGCAGCCAGAGCGAGTTTCTGCAGGGAACGAGGTCTAAAGTGAGACTTTCACAGAATGATGAACACTCTAAGCCTACTCCGAATCTACACGTCTGCCGAGTTCTAGTGAGTTCCTCCTCCACTCAGACAGGATCAAAGAAAAACACATGTAAATCCAATGGGACGCAGATTGCAGTTTTTGGCTAAAATGAAATTTTGTATGTTTTCTCTGATTAAACGAAAAGTACTAAGCCCAGAGTCATAATTTTTGCATGGAATGTCTGCAGGTCATTTCCTATGATGTACATGTGCTTTTGTCATGCATCTAATCGGCAATGTATGTGAAAATGTGGTTGAATGTGGATAAAATTCCTCAAACTGTTTGTGTTTGCCGACATTAAGAGGCTCGCCAAATCTAAATACGCTTAGCTATATAAGCAGGGGTGCATAAAAATGAAGGGAAATGACCTGAAGACATTCCATGCCAAAAATTATGACTCTGGGCTTTGCACTTTTCGTACAAAAAAAAATCAGAGAAAACATACAGAATTTCATTTTAGCCAAAGACTGCAATCTGCGTCCCATTGGATTTACATGTGCTTTTCTTTGATCTTGTCTAAGTCAGTGAGACTAGAATGGACAGCAGCTGTTTGTTGATGTTTGTAGATCTTTAGAAGAAGCGAACTATTGAAGCATGCAACAGATGCAGATTAAAGGATGTAAAAAGGATGAGTGAGTGGATGAATAGTTGTAGATTCTTGCTGCAAGGCGATTTGTTGCAAGTATTTTATAAAAATGCTTTTATGGATAAAGAGAAATAATGGTAACCGTGAAGTTAATATTTAAGAAGTACACTGCCAAGCTGCCGGTCCTTGAAATTGTCTATCACAGAATTCAAGCAGTGGAACACGTAATGCCTATGAAATGGCACAATCTGCTGACTAAATACCATAGCAATCGAACAATGAGCAGCCAGTTCAACATTGAACACGCCCAATTGTGCGAGGTTTCAGTGACTGTTATCAACCGGATCACACAGCAAGTGACAGTCGACGTCAAGTTCTGCAGAGAAGTTTGTGAACGCTTTTTCGTGCGCCTGCTAACTTTTTTACTAATGATCGGACTGCCCAACATTATCGAGAAAACCTTTTCGCAATGATCTGATTTCTTCGAATCTGAAGGGATCGTCGCGATTAGCGCATTTTGAAAGAATTCAGAGCAATCCGCAAGCGGTGCACGACACTTTTTCCTATCTCTGCAAGGTATTAAAAATTTCCTTTTGCCCACTTAGTAAGTTCCTGCATGTGCCATCATTTTGAATCAGTTTGCACTTCTAGCACAGTGATACGCTCAAACAATCTAATTCTGTGTGTTAACCATTGGAAGTCGCCATCGTATAGGTACCGTTGTCATGATAGCGCACGCCCGCGACGTTCTATTGCTTTCATTGTCCATGGCCGTTCTAGTCCTTTAGTATTATAGAGCATCGGATTTCTATGGTCAATATCATGGACTATCGATCAGGGGCGACCGCGTTAGACAGTGAGCTGTTAGTGACAAGCACATCTCAATGGGTGAGTGATATTGTTAGAGCTTTGTTAGCCTAACAGTGTTTCTTTGCGGTCGCTCAAGGTGAGAGGTCTGAAGTCAACCGTAAACATGGTATCATCTGGGAGAAAGAACCTGCAGCTGCATCTGCAAGCACTAGAATATAAAACAACTAAAAATCCTCCATTTCACCATCTGGAAAAGCACACATGGCAATAACCTGCTGCGTCAATGAACATTGAACAAGCATACCACTTGCGCTTGACACTAAACTTAAAACAGTTGCGCACACATTAACTGCAGAGCTGATCATAAAAAACGGACCACCTATTTTTCGATAAATTCAATCGATTCTCATGTCTTCTAATCGCATCGCACAATAACGTGCCATACATTATTCGAGAGCGTTCATTTTCAGCTTTGAAATGAGCTATGATAGATTCACATGTCTAAGAAGACATGCAAGTATGGTAATGAATCAGGCACGGGAAGAACGAGCCTTTTCTCAGCTCTCTTTTGATATCTAGGCAATCAAAATCGGTGAACCAGGAGAAACTCAGTGATATCGAGAAATTTTCACAAAACATAACTCTTTTGACTGAAAATGTTATATTGTTACTTTTTCATCAAAACCGTTCATGTTTGGTATCTTCACAATCCTTGCTATTTAAGGAGTGCGAATATGTATATACGGTATTCACATACGGTAAGTTCAAAAGTTCTTTTTTAAACTTCTTCGACATTTTTTCTCATTTCCGAAAAAGTACAGAAACACTGTGTAAGGTGAACGAACGTCCAAAACAAAACAATTAGTAAATGCATGTCTTTGTTCTCTCAGAGTGACTGTCGATTGTTTGTGTACTGTAAAATCGATTGAATTTAGCGAAAAGTGGGTGCGCTTTGTATGATCAGCTCTGTAAAACGAGGCATTGGAACTTCAAATCGAAATAGAATACAAAATCTGCTCTATTCTGGACTGGATTGTTTGACAATAAATCAATTAAACGCGAACTTCAAAAATGTGTTTTTATTGAAAATTTTTAATAAAAAAGTCTCCTTTATTTGTAAATCGTGAATTTTTGAGACGCCGACAGTAGATAAGTGCTGTACTTCATCGTGAACAGTTTCACCTTCCTAATGTTCACCATGAATTCTCAAATCATCGAATCCTCGATGCAACGGATCTGTATAGTACTTCCAAAAAAACTGCCGAAAGAATGGTAGAAAATCGCTTTTCAGACAACAAATATCTTGCCATCCCAAGTGCAATCCATTCCATGTTTCCATTTCAAAATACTTGCAGGCAGTGAACAAACTAAACAAGTAAGAGAAAAATTCCACGGAATGTGAGAAAAAAACAAAGTCAATATGTTCATACGTGTGGTGCGCACCGATTGTAATATTTGCCATGGCGTAACTCCATGTTGACATCGACGAAATACCTAGTCAACAATGTGAACAAATTTGCAAAATATTATTTACACTACATATACACAGGGGAGATATTGTTATCAAGTGTGAAGTAAACCGAAAGCAGCAATATGACAAGCTACACAAATTCAAATTAGGTTTCCACTTGCATGGATCATTCAAAATCGTCTCTCATGAATGTGAGACATGCAGTGTTGTGCAGCAAAATTGTCCACCCAATCAAATTTGTAAAAAGAAAGATAATCTTCATTACACATTTATTAATGCAAATCAATAGTGAACAAGCATTATAGTCTCGCAAGAACGGTCAGACAAAATCAAAAAGAAACGAAACTAAAAAGCGTGTGTGGCCACTTCTAGAGGATTGCATTTTTTGCAAAATTAGCAGGAGTATGCAAATTTGCTGCACAACACTGTCTGTTGTACATGTGCTTGTGATTTTAGACATCGCGGCTGCGCTTAGAATTGAAATGGAAATCATATTTTTTTCGAACCAGGTCTTCCTCAGATGAGACCATCTGATGCCTCTACTCCATCCTTCTATTTGAAATAGACTTTGGCCAAAATGCTGACATTTTAACTCGCTTTCGAGGATGCTTCTGACTAGAATTGTAAATGGGCCTGAATTTTCCGGCTCTGCCCGATAAGAAAAAGGTCTGTCCGAGTCTTAGTGAGAATATTATTGTCTGTCAAAACCTTATTATATGTTTCCTTATCATTTAGATGCTCATAAAAATATTCCGGCATAGTAGCTTCTAAGCATCTTAGTACAAAAATTAAAAAATGACTTTATAATTGACCATTCGACTGACATGTTTTGATGTATGATTTTAATGCAATTTTGAATGACCCAATGAAATCCCTCTTACTAGGGCGCAAAATCGCTAAATTCTGCCCCTAAGGCGGATAATTCACATATTTTGATTCAACTTTCGCATGATGCACATGCCGAAAGGTAATACCAGCATTACATGAACCTAAAAACTTTAAAAATGTAATAATACAATAATGAGATTTGCTCGAGTATGAATTGTTTTGGATCTTGGTAAATATCGATCAACATTACACGGAGAAGTAAGTGACTTAATGCTAACTATCAGTCGACAGTCTCTTTAAAATTATTATCAATACTGACTGCTTTATCAACTCATATGTATCATACTGTAATAATGTTATAATATCATAATATTATATGAAGCATAATTACTTCCCAAGTGGTGTGGACGGTGCTTACATAGTCAGACTTCATCTGGAGCGTCGTTATCTTTTAGTCCGGATGTCCTTCCTGACGACTTCCAATGACACTTTCGAGACTCGACCTGTGGACCGAAAGATCGCTAGGCCGAGCACTTAACCACTGTGCCACGGAGATCACCTATGCATCATACGGCAATAATGTTATAACATAATATTATATGAAGCATCATTACTTCCCAAGTGATGTAGATGGTGTTGACATAATCAGAAGTTTGCTGGAACGATGTTTTAATTTTAGTCAGCCAACTTGCGACGACACTCCTATTTGATACTTGATGCAATTCTACGTGAGGCGCCATTCATTGTCGTCTGATAAATCGCGGATTTAGAAGTTACTGGGAACCTCATGCTTCAATTAGCAGCTGCTAGAGTCCTTCAGAGTCATTATTTTCACATATGTACAAAAACCTGGACTTCTAATAATCAAAAATCGTCTTGACGTAATCCATTACGCAAATCTCAGTTTAGAAAAAGGGAAATCATCATCTCATCTACCGCGTTCCATTCTCTCTAATTTCATGAGCTGACATTGCTAAAAGTGACGGGATCATATAAAGTTTCACATCATTAGAAACAAGGTGAATCTGAATTGCGTACTGCACAGCATCTCTTAATGCTTCTACGTTAGGAGTACGAGAGGCAGAAATTAATTTAAACAAAAATCTTTTCACAAATGTCAGAGAATTTCATGCAAAAAATCAGATCAAATTTGAAAAAAATTGAAAACATTGAAACGCAAGCATAGATGTACGAGAAAAAAATCAAGTAACTAAAGTGCTGTAACAACTTTATTTCATATCTTTAATCGAAACAATCGTTGCTTTTGAAAAAAATGAATAGGTCATGGCCGTCTGATGTAATGTATAAAGGTATGACACAGCAATAATGGCTGCACCATTGGTGGCTTAGCATCATCAAAGTAGGACTAGTATTTTTGTACTTTTTAATGAAAGATCGCTTCAATATGAACGCAGTGATGCTTAGACGGTTTTTGCTGCATTGCTACGGCAATTATCTAGCTTCAAAATATGCTTCGATGTTGCCGAGGTGGCAAGTGTCAGCTGTATGACAATCAGTTTAAATGTACGATGAACTCAATTGCTAAATTCATTTTTACGAAGTAAAACACGCACCTTGATGACACTTCTTGTGACAAAATATCCGACTTAAGATACATTCATTACATTATTATTTATGGAGTTAAACAACCACCATCTGTGTGGTTGCTCACTTCGTGTCCTTTCCATGCGAATGAGGTCCATGCGCTGTGTAATTCCAAGCAGGCTTTGCACTACAATAATTCCTAACCCAGAAGAACTGTAGCCCATTGCCGCAGACTTCACCCGCAATTTAGAATTAATAAAAACAATGCCGTATTTGCTCTAGTAGACGGCGTGGCATTTATTTATTTTCGTGTGCCGGTGGCTATATTTGTCACACTAAATCCACGACATGTCATGTTGATAAACAACAAATGGATCGACAGTAAACATTTTCTCAGTATCAATTATTCAAGAAAAAAAATTTATTAATTCAAGAAAAAATGAGAGCTTGTCAAGACTTCCCCAGTTGAAAACTTGGAAAAAGAAGAATGGAAATCATTAAGTACAGATTTCATGTTGATGCAAAGTTTTAAGACCGAAGTTAGACATGTAAATTTAAATTTTCATTAACAGCTTTTAACAGTCATCAAACTGATATGAAACACAATACAAAGAAATGCCAGCATTGCAATATTAAATGCCAAAGTCTCACAACCCAAGGTTAATTTCAACTACTTCTGCTTCCATGAAATTATCAATCAATGATTGATTATACTTGGTTGGCAATCGGCCGTTTTTGGCAACAAGCCACCATTAATAACTCTCCTTGATTGATGCCACATGTCCTTTATTTCTCAAAATTTCACATTGAATAACGGAAATTTAATTGAAATTCCGTTGCCAAGACGGTTGCTGAGGACGCATGGAATGGTTTATTTCAAAGATATGACTTCTTACTAAACACTCAATCATTACTGAGATGTGACAAAATGAACATTTTCTTTTCAAGAACGACTGAGAATCTCATAAATCTCATTCAATGCCTCCGACTTTCACGAGGTCGAAATGATATTTCAATGCGCCTTGCTCTCGGCACCACCATGAAAAATGGCGTGCCGGCTGGGAATCGAACCCAGTCTTCGAATTGCTACGGCTGCGTTTACACGTACAACTTGATTGCTGACACTTTTCGATCCATGATGAGTCAGAAAAGAATGGACAAACAATTGAAGTAAATGCATGCCTTCAATGATTGTGCTTCGTGTGTCACCAGACAATAGGAATGTAGCCAATGGTGATAAAGAGAAATGCATTGATTCATCAGCTTATCATCCTCTGAGTGTCAATAAAAAGCGGAGGATGATAACACTCAGAGGATGATAAGCTGATGAATCAATGCATTTCTCTTTATCACCATTGGCTACATTCCTATTGTCTGGTGACACACGATGCACAATCATTGAAGGCATGCATTTACTTCAATTGTTTGTCCATTCTTTTCTGACTCATCATGGATCGAAAAGTGTCATCAATCAAGTTGCACGTGTAAACGCAGGTTTGCGCGGCATGAAGATCACCAAGACCAGCGAAGGACATTCTCTATGATCGTGTCAAGAGCCCGGAAGCAGTTGCTATTGTTATATAAACAAACCAGGAAGATAACGTCCTAATGCGCGCCGAAAGCTTTACTTTCTCCTGAAACGATCATGCTATTGTTATATAGGCCGCTGTCTTCTTTGAGCGTGAAAGATAAATCATTCACAACGATTGCCACTTTTGAAAATTTATGACATGGCCAACCATATGGCACCATATGAGCTACGACACTAATCCTGCAAATATTCCGAATATAAAAAGGTTAGAAGGAAAAAAGATATTGCACTCTAGTTTGTGTCAGCATAGTAACGAGGCATGACTAATTCAACAATCGACTGCAGAAAACCCGAAAATTGATGATTTATATATTATGGAATTGCAAATGAGTGTGATTAGAAGATTTTTCAAACATACCATTTCTCTGTTACGTGTTGATATTATCAGGGATTTGTTAAATCGAGAGCGAAGGTCGAGACGAAGCCTACAGTGTGATAACTACCTTACTGCTTGACAGCGTGGCGGAGACGAATTGCACGATTTCAGCACGCTGTCATGCTTTGACACTTTAATCAATAATTTAGAAAATTGACGGCATAGAACGGTTCAATCAATTCATCTTGTCATTAAATCTGAAGCAGAGCTACTGATGGAACGCTAAGTTAGCGTCCTCATATCGCAAAGCATTGATGTTATTATTCGATTTCTATGGCTTAAAATAAAAATACTGGTTTACCCACAGAATTAGACAGGTCGTCTCTTCTTCCGTTTGACTAGAAGGGAAACATTGGAACATGTAACGTAATCTGCTGACTAAATACCATAGCAATCGAACAATGAGCAGCCAGTTCAACATTAAACACGCCAAATTGTGCAAAGTTTCAGTGACTTATCAACCGGATCACACAGCAAAGAGACATAGACGCTGTCAAGTTCTACAGAGAAGTTTGTGACCGTTTTTTCTCATGCGCCTGCAAACTTTTTTTAAAATGATCGCAGAACGTAACATTATCGAGAGAACTTTTGTGCAATGATCTGAATTCTTCGAATCTGAAGGAGTCGTGGCGATCGGAGCATTTTGAAGGAATTCAGAGCAATCCGCAAGCGACGCACGACTATTTTTCCTATCTCTGTAAGGTATTAAAAATTTCTTTTTGCCCACTTATTAAGTTCCTGCTTGTGCCATCTGTTTGAATCAGTTTGATCTTCCAGCAAAGTGATACGATTAAACAATCTAATTGTGTGGGTTTACCATTCGCTCCATTATAGAAAGTACAAAGTGAACGGCACCTTAGCGTTATCATAGCATTGTTTGCCAAAATATTTGCAAGTGTTTCAGAATAACTTAACCATTGCAAATATCAATTGTTCTATTTCTATGTCTTGAAATAAGCGTCTCCACACAACGAATACATTGCATACAACCACAGGGCGATAACTGCCTTAGTGCTTGACAGCGCGGCGCGGACGAATTGCATGGTTTCAGCACGCTGTCATACTTTGATGCTTTAACCAACCATTTAGAAAATTAAATACAGATAACGCCTCGATCTAATTCATCATATCATTACTGTCGTTCAATAGAAAAAAGAATTACCTGGTAGAGCGCTAAGTTAGCGTCTTCATAGCGTAAACCTTCATGAAATGACGCTCTGTCAGTTCGACTGAGTAGAAGAACTCAGTAGAACTTTTTGGACAATATCGGTAGATAATTACCATTGATAATAATTCGATTTCTATGGCTTGTCAAAAGTTTTATTCTATCACTTAATATCTATGCAGCGATAAATTCTTCAATGCTGCACGATGTGGGTCATTTATCGTTCATCGAGCAATAATTCATGGTCATCAACCTTCAATTAATACAGATTGTTTCATAAAAAATATATCACCCTTAAACATCGCCTTAACTTCAATTTTGTCTAACTCCGGCAAACTTGAACGAATTTCTCTGAAATTTGGAAGATATGTCAGTTGTGCTTACTAATATCATTGTTGGAAATTTCAAGCATGAATATTGAGTTGTTTTCCTGTTATAGATAAAAAAGTAGTAGATAATTTGATCTTCATTTACCAATGTTACACAAAATCATACCTCACTCTTATAAAATTACATTTGTTTCCTTTGTTATGTAATATGTTGTTCCAAAAGCCAAAAGCTATCAAGCAAAACAAAAATAAAGAAAATCGGTCAATCAGAGCCAGTATAGCACCATTATTCATCAACAATAATGTAACTGCTACATGTGATTAACTGGACTTCATGTTCCATAGCTTCCTGACTTCGTTGCGGTGGTGTTGGCAGCACTCCTGATTGCTTTCAGCCAGGAATCTATCTCTTACCGGTTGAAAACAATACAAACCACAAATGAACAATAACGAGATCGCATTCACAAAAGGCAAGGTGTCAGCCTTGCTATAACTAGGGTTTTCTTTGCGAGCTACAAGCAAGCGACTAAATGTCCCTTACACAAATGTGCATCGATGGCATAATGATGATTTCGACTCTGTCGTAAAGAGGGCTCTGGCCGTCCACGCAAAACATCCAAACGTAGAGACCGCCTAATTTTGAGATTTGTTAAAGTTGATCCAAGTCTCTCGTTAACTGAGATGGCTGCACTAGACTCGTCTATTTCTAAGTCCACTATTCGTAGAAGACTTATTGAGTCGAATTTCAAGAGCTGTAAGAGGCCCTCTCAGATCGAATTATCAGATCAGCATACAAAAAGACGTCTCAGATGGGCAATGAGTCATTGTCACTGGCGAAATCAATGGGATCGGGTTGTCTGGTCTGATGAGGCATCAGTCCGTCTGAATGATAGTGATGGTCAATTGAGATTATGGATAAAATCTGATCAGGAAATTCCGAGACATTTACATCGTCCCCGGGTCTAAGATGGTGCGACTCTACTGATTTGGGCTGGCATTTGGACCAATGGCCGCTCTGAACTTCACATACAGCAAGGAACCATGAATTCTGAACGCTATGTGAATGTTTTACGAATGAACATTGGCCAAATGACAGATCAACTTGGTGATCCATCGACTTGGTTATTTATGGATGATAATGCTACGTGTCACAGGAGTAGTAGAGTCAACTTATGCAAGTCTCAATTAGGGCTTAGGACATTATCTTGGCCAGCTCGTTCTCCTGATCTGAATCCCACAGAAAATGTATGGAGTATTCTAAAACGTAACGTTCGTCGTTCACTGCTACCTACAGATGGCGTATCACAACTTACGTCACTGTTAAAAAGAGAGTGGAGAAAGTTAGATCAGTCAAAAATCAACGATATCATCGAATCAATGCCTAGACGAATTGGTAATGTCATTGACAATAAGGGTAGGGCCACAAAATATTAGCTTCTTAAGAACCGTTACTGTATCATAGCTTATCAGATTATATAAGGGCACTTAAATATATTAGGGACATGAAATAACATGAAAAATGCTTTCTGTATCATACTTATGTTTTATTTAATCAAATTTTCGGATGATCCACTTTTTATGAAACGGACTGTACATCATTCACTGTTGAAAATAACTGACATGGTGCCATTTGACATTTAATGTGCATTATCTCAAAATGTTAATAATAGACATTGACACAACCAAGAAAATTATGTATGTTATCCTTTACACAAAAGACTATATACAAACGGCACATGATTAACAGAAGCAATGATTTTCACCTTTACATCATCTGACGCAACTGAGATCAAAGAGGAGGCATTGCAAAACACACTAATGGAGAATCCCTACCACATGTCACGCTTGTAGAAAGTCTTAGAGCTCATTATACTTCCACCTAGTGATTCATAAGAAGTGATCTATCGTCATTAACATTGCTTAAAATCATATGTTGTTTTTAACACACCCTCGAACACACCCAAGGAACAAAGTCAAACGGAGGGTGGGATTTCAATAATTCTAAGTTTCTAATGAGCAGTATATTGTTGCGATAGAGATAAGCAATCAAAAAGTCTCTGATTGTGGGTGTTGAATCAGATTTTGTTTTAAGGCACATACTTTCGAGATCAACCTCTTTGTTCAGACACAGTTGAAACGATTTACAGCGTGTAAGTGACCAACTGTCAATCAACTGCCTGTTGTGACCAACTGCTGACGCATACTCAGGAAGAATAAGTCCGCTGTCACACAGGAAAGGACGTCTTCCATCTTCAATGTCACTCGCCTCTTTGCACCTTCTTCATCAGGCGTCTTCCATAAGGCGTGATGAGACGATTTTCATCCATTGACATGGATTCATTGTGAATATTCCGTTTGAGATACACGTAATATCCGTGGGTGGTCTCCGTGGCACAGTGGTTAAGTGCTAGGCCTAGCGATCTTCTAGTCCACAGATCTAGCTCTGAAAGTGTCATTGGAAGTCGTCAGGAAGGGCATCCGAACTAAAAGATCGTAACGTTACAGCAAGTCTGACTATGTCAACACTCGGAATGGGGAAGTAGTGATGAGTAATACATATGAATTACATATGGGAAGTACACATGACAAATAATGTAATTTATCCTCTTCTATCGAAAGATGGACTTGTCTAGAATCCATTTGATTCAACGACGATGAAGGATAGATAAAATGCATTCTTTTATTCTACTTGTACAGATAGATCGGCTGAGGATGCAATGTGGCTGACCAATACATTTTCAAGCAATGACTGCCTACCGCAGTCACACTAGGGAAATCCATTTCCGATACAATCATTGCAATTTTTTACTATTAACCGTTGCCATGACTACTGTCTTGATCCTCTTCCTCGTTCGACATCGTGAACAAAGGCTGTTTTCTGATTGCTTCTCTTTGCAAATGACAGCTTCTTAAATCTTCCCTCAGAAGTCACTTTACGTTGTTCTATTTTTAGAACACTCTCGCGGCTGATGGAAATGAATTTCATCAGCCGCATAATTTCATGCCTTATGTCCGATGGACGACGCCTATGACTTTTCCTGTGTGACAGCGTGACAGATGATGAAAGATGGAGGATGACTTATGGCTGATGACTTTTTCTGTGTGATAGATTGCATTCTTTTCTACATGCAATTAAAGGGAAATCCCAAATGGAAGATGGAGGACGCCTTCTTCTGTGTGACAGCGGCCCAGTTATCGCACTCTAGGCATCACAGAGACGGCGCCATAGATAAGGTAGGAAGATATGAACGAAGCCTAGAGTGCGATAGACAGTGCGGCGGAGGCAAATTGCAAGGTTTCAGCACGCCTTCATAACATTGACGGTACCGACAGGTTATGGACAATATGGCGGTTGATGAGTACCATTGATCACCATAAAATACCATTGCGGCATAAGAAGCAAAAGCATAACCGCTTGATTTGCATAATTGTTAAGATGACCTTAATTTCAATGACATGAACCCAGTATCTACAAAAAGTCTGCTTTGTGTGCAAAGCAACGTTAAATTGCATCATAATTGTCCTTCATTTTGACTGGATGATGACTTCGAAGCCACAGAAAAATCGACTTAGATGCTTCAGTTAGAAATAAAAATTCATTTCCGCTAAAAGTAAAATCAAAATTCATTACAAGTAGCAATGGAATCACTAGCAATCATGACATTTATGAGTAAAAAAGCTCAACTAAAATAAATGCAGGTTAGATTCGTGAAAGCTCCAGGGAAATATTCGTGTTCAGAATCAGAAACTCAAGTATAAATTTCATGTACTTTGCTTTGTGGACGTCATTGCTCTGAAGTAGAACAGGCGAAATGTTACATACTTCGAATCTTGCAACATGTTGTTCAGATGTCATTTAGTATCGAGATATCTTCAAACATCACAGCAACAAGAAATTCTTGAAATTTCGATATCGAATTTGAACGGTCAGAAATTATAAACGGGATCGATTCTTCCACTTTTAATCATTGTGAGATCAGAGAAAAAACTTGATTGAGCAATTTAGAAACAGAAAAATGCAACTCAACAATAATTGAAAAACACTTTTACATCTCTCTCTCTGGGATGAGAGATACTTTAAATCATTTGCTCGATGTTTTTATTATCTTGTATTTTCCATTTTCTCAATACACATTTTTGAATTAAATACCTATACATGAAGGTCTCATTTTTAAAACATAAAAAAATCATGCTTAGATTATACTATTTCGTTATTTGCTCACTTACTCAAAATCAGTTCACTATCATCTCGTTTGGTGCATCGTTGATCAACTATCTTGACATCCGCAGCTGCCCTATCCCAACAACAGACATTATTGAAAATACACTCCATATTTGTTTATGACGATTTTACAGTCGAAATTGATGCAAATATCTAGAAAAAACGACCTGCTAGTGTCAATGTCGATGCAGTGAATGTACAACGTCCGTCCCGTTGCAATTACTACACCTTCATTGGTCTGCGCAATACTAGTGACGCCAGATAGCGGTTCCCAAGACCAAATCCCAAGAAATATTCTTTACAATTTCCGTGCAAACATAAAGCTCTGGAGGCGTTGAGCACAGGACACTTCAAATCCTCTGACATCTCGACCAGGACATATAATTCCTGTCACATAGTCTAAAGGTCTACGTTGGTGACGCAAAAACATTTATGCTTCGTATTGTATTCGTGTTGACATTGATTCATTGTGAATATTCAGTTTGAGATACAGGCAACATCCGCGGGTGGTCTCCGTGGCACGGTGGCTAAGTGCTTGACTTAGGGATCTTCCAGTCCAGAGGTCAAGCCCCGACAGTGTGTCATTGGAAGTCGGCAGGAAGGGCATCCGAACTAAAAGATCACAACGCTCCAGCAAGTCTGCCTGTGTCCGTACCGTCCAAGCTCCCAGTATCGGGAAGTAGTGACGTTAAACCATTCATATACATGTAATATGACAAATAATGCAATTTAGCCTCTTCCCTCGAAAGATGGACTTGTCTAGAATCCACTTGATTCAACGGCGATAAAGGATAGATAAAAAGCGTTCTTTTATTCTACTTGTGCAGATAGATCGGCCGAGGATGCAATGCGGCTGACCAATACATTTTCAAGCAATGATCGCCTTATGTGAAGACCCTCTGCGTTGATGTGCCGAGCGCGCTGCCCAGTGCGCTACTTGCTAAGTGCCGAGGTACTTGTCCCCAGTACAAGTAGCGAGGCTTGTCATTAGCAAGAGACGATGTAGTCAGAGTTCAGAGCAGTTTCATATAAGACTTTTCATTTTTACATTAGCCACAGGTCTTCAGCCTCTTGACAATAATTACAGTGCCTCAACTCTAATTCGTGCTTTGTAATTTCTTTAATCTGGTGCAGCCTCATGCAGTCACAGAATTAGATTCATATGTGCGCGGGGCTTCGAATTCTAGAATGGAAGTTTCATATCTGTCCTTAACATCTAAATGGCACATAACAGAATTATACAACTTGCTCCTTCTCGAATGGATTATTCGTAAATTGCTTAATATTAGAAATGGTAAACAATAAGCTGTCAGTCGGTTTTGAACACCAGATCCAGTCAGTGAATGGCGTGCGTGCTGTGATATAATTTCGCACACATCAAAACACAAATCGCTGTCTAACTACACTCAGTGTATACAGTGAGGAATGCTGAGAAGAGGATGGTGAAATCATCTGGCTTGTTATCTTCTTTAATAATGATCGAAAGGACCAACATTATGGAGAAAACTTGTGCACAATGATCTGAATTCTTCGAATCTGAAGGAATCGTGGCAATCGAAGCACGTAGATAGAATTTAGAGCAATCCGCAAGCGACACACGACTTTTTTCCTGTCTTTGTAAGGTATCAGGAATTCATTTTTGCCCACTTACTATCGCTTTAAATTTGTCTTCACTTCTAGTAAACTGGAAGAGTAAATAATCTAATTCTGTGCATACAGCGAATGAAAAATTGCTTTGTGTTGAATTATACGTTAATAATGACTCACAGGAAAAATTTCATGTTCGGATCATGCAAAGAATGAAAGCCAAATGAAACCCAACAGTTTTGTAGCTCTTACCATTAATAGATTGACATCGAGGACTGAAGTGTTGGACAACAATAAGGAAACATTTTTGAGTTGACAAGAAGAATTCCACGCAAGCATGGAAGGTTTTCTGAAGTGGACAGACCAGGAGATGCAATCTGTCAGACGTCCATGAAACAATCTCATCTCGATCCGAATCTAACAGATGTAGAAGAGTTTGTAGGAGGACTTCACTACCAGGATAATTACGCATGAAGAGGCCTCGAACAGAAAGAACAAACCATAGATGTCTGTTTGACGTTGCAGATTTCCAATCCAAGGAATTCAAATGCTCTTGAAATTTAGTGTAGAAATCTGCAATCAAAATGGAATCATCTTATGAGACAAAATGTAATTGAATCCACTTGATATGTCACTATTTACTATCCACAAGTGCAATAGGCCATGTTTGACAGCCCCTACCAAATTGACAGACAGCGAGCTTTTTTTTCGATAGATTTATGTTACCCTTGGATGTTATTTTAATGATTTATTGAAAATCCCTCTTTGTGCTACAAGTACATGTGTATTACAAAATTGAAACATTCACCATTTAAACCACAAAATGAAGAAAAATGAGTAGCAGATATCTTGGTACCAGTAGTTTGACTTGACGGTAAATGCTATCTTGTCACGGGGGAGGAAGCCATCTGATTGGATTACGCAGATTCTTCAATTGAGGACTTACGTCACACTGACGCTCGTCGGTAGCTCAGTTGGTAGAGCGCTGACCTAGAATGCCAGAGGTCGTTGGTTCAAATCCACCAAGACGCGCAGTTATTTTCCGTCTTTTAACTTACAATTCCTCCTTTCATCATGGAACTATGATGACGATCGAATACAAGACTATAAACGTTATTTGTTGTGGCCTTTGGTCTATAGGCGTGAGCTTGAACGTTAAGTGCATACTGAAAGGTCGTGTGCACGAGTAAGCAACATATTAGGTGGCATCTACTTCAATCTCAACTCTCCTGTCAAGATTCGATGCTATGCGACGGTTAAGAGGTTCTTTTGTGGCGTGTTTTTACAAGATTGAGAGATGCCTCGGATAGCAACTCCAGACTGCCTTATCCCGCTTTACTCTACCAGGCCTTTGATTTGTCTAAGAGAAGATTTGAGGACTTCTATGGAAACACTTGAGGAATGGAAACCGAACCTAATGGAACAATAGAAAGGAAAAATTCAGCGTTTAGCACAGATTTTGGGTCAAATTATAAGTCATCCAAGGGTTGCCACACAGATCCATCATAAATAAAGGCCATACTCATTAGTCATCCACAACAATCGCCACAGAGTATCTAAATGAAAATTAATATTTATTCAACAAAAACTTCCAAGTTGGTGCTACAGCTTTTTCTGTAGCTGCAGCCCGCACCTGGAGTGACCTACCAACAAGCTTGACTCCGTCAGTAGTCACCTTCAAGAGAGGCCTAAAGGCTGAACTGCTGCGAAGAGCATTATCCTGACCATTCCTGACAGTTGCACCGTGTATAGTTTCAGACATATTAATGTCTTTATTGTAAAGCGCCCTTAAAGTCCGATCGGACAAATATGTCACTTAAATCTGTCTCGTTCAATAAATAAATAAATAAAACATGACTGCGCAATGATTTTTCGAGCTTTTTAACTGAGCAAGGACTTTTTTTGTATACTGAATTTTCATTATTAATACTACGCATGAGAACGAAAAAAGACGTGTCAAATACACTGATTAAGGATTGAATCTTAGATTTTTGATTGGAAGTTCACATGTCATCGCCATTCCCCAAAAAATAACACATTTGAACTATTATACATTTACTCTGCATTTGAGCATTTCGATTGGCAGTGCACATGCGCACGCATCATCGCCTCCCGACAAAAGAATAATACATTATCGTACATTTATTCCGTATCTCAGATTATACATTGGAAGCTCACATACCACAACCATTCGCTAAAAATAATACATTATCCTGCATATAGTATGCATCTTCATACATTTGAGGAATTCCTGTTAGTTTGACTATATTTGAGGAGTTTCTAAAAAATTGAGGAATAATCGCTGGCCTGTTTGAAGTAAGTAGGATAATGATAAAAGACACAAATAGAGTGGTCAAACAGCCACGCATGGAATAAATCGTGACATGAATCGTAAGTAAAGGTTTGTCAGTGCATAAATTCAACAGTTTTATCGCAATCTCGTGGTGAAATTTGGTCAATTTTACAGTTCTAAGCCTCTGGAGGAGTCAACGTTAACGTGACTGCTTCAGATCAAATGGTAATCGAAAATTTAGTGAATTTGACAGGTTTTGTCGGTTCAAACTTTCTCGATTTCGATTCCAACTCTGAGGAACAATCTATTTTGAAAAAGTAGTGACTTTTACTTTCGACGCGCCTACAGACAAGTTTAATGAAATTTCAAATTCTTAAACGTGGATTACATAGCTTTACTCATTGCCTTGAGCTCGTAAGAAGGGCCAAAACTTCATCTCAATATCATTTCGTACAGAGGCAAAAAAAGATTTTTGAGGGTCAAAATCGAAACAAATTGTGCACACTTATTCACGCTTAGGAAGGAAGATGGCACCTAACACTTTCTGACAATTTAAGGGCAAAATGAAGCAAACTGTCGATCCGTTCATATCAATTTCAGCATGGCAACGAACAATATCATGGCCGCGTCTTATGATATTGTTCGTTGAATAAAAAAACTATGTTGTTGGGAAAAATTGGCGACACGGCTCTCCCTTTGAACGATTTTGTTGATACTTACTTTCAGCCGAAGTTGCATGAGTTAAACTGTTGAAACCTATGCAAAATTTATATGCACAATTTAAGAAGGTTTAAGAAAAGAATCTTATTCTGTTTGTTGGGCATGTGTCAGAGACATTACGTTTGGTTTTATTACTATAGATGATCATTATATTAAAAATGTCAATGATTGTCTTTGCAGTGATTCATATCGTTAAGAATTATTCAAGAACTCACAACACATGTGTTCACTCTTTTGGAGGTGTTGCACACAGTTAGTCAGATATACCGTAAAACCTCTATTTGAACATCACCTCTAATTTAACGACACTTTGATGAATTCATCTCCTACATGACTGAAATAATCTTCTGCAAAACGTGTAAAACAGGAAAATAGTTTGTAGAATGCTATGGAGCTATTTTTAGAGGCTGGGAAGTCCCATTCAATGGAGTTGCATCGTTCTTCAATGACGGCCGCACGTTCTTCAATGACGATCTGACTTCTGAGTTTCTACAGAATATCATCGGTTCTTCAATGTTTGGCAAGCGGCTGTTGGCCAGGGACTCATACCGTTGTCATATTAGTGATACCACCAAGAAGCAATTGAAGAAATTTCAGATTGACGTGGCCGTGATTCAAGGCGGATGCACCAAATTCATACAGGCCCCCGACGTCTACTGGAATGCCCCATTCAAGGCCAAAGTCAGACAGTTCTACGAGAATTGGATGTTGCACGGCGAGAAGAGCTACACCAAATCCGGCAACATGTGAGCGCCATCAATGGAAGTATACTTGAAATGGATTGTCGATGCCTGGTATCAGCTGCCGAAGGATCTGATCATCAAGTCATTCAAAGGATGCGGACTGACCAACGCTCTCGACGGCTCGGAGGATTGCCAGATCCATTGTTTCAAGCTAGACTCGGACGGTCCAATTCAGATTGGTTTGCAACTTCTCCGGCAAGCCCGAGCCAATGCTGGTGTCGAACGTGGAATCAATCAGAACTTTGACGATGATGCTGAAGGTGATGCGAATGACGAGGACAGCTACAACAGCGACGTGTCACTTGATTTTCACTATTGAGTTTGTAATTTCTAACCAGTGATTACCGGTAACCTGTGTTTGTTAACTTTTGTCAAATAGATATATGCAGAGTTCTTATGTTACATGTTTTCGCTTTTCATCTATAAAATTTACAGATTTAAGATAAAATTACTGAAAATTTCATCTCTAAATTCTGATCAGCTAGTCGAAAAATAGAACGGCAGTGCGGGGAAAGGTTTGAAAAATAGAGCAGCATGCCGTTCAAATGTTGAATTGATAAAATTTGCGGATGATCTTACTCTTGTTGAACTATGTCGTCGTGAGTCTGATTTGAACAATTTGAATGTGATACAGAAATGGATAGACTCAAATGACATGATTCTTAATTTGAACAAATGTAAACAGCTTATTTTTAGATGCTCTAGAGATTCGATGGATGATTTCAAATATCCAAATATTGAGTTCACTAACTGTGTTACCATTCTTGGTGTTTTGTGGTATGACACTCTTTCATGGGGTCATCATTTTGATAATGTGATTCGAACGGTATCTAGACGACTACATGTGTTACGAGTGTTGAAGCCTTTTGTTGCCAAATCTAAGTTACTAGTTGTTTTTCATGGTATGATTATGTCCATCTTGCTTTATAGCACATCAGTTTTTGGTTAATTGCCTCGTCATATAACGACGCGTTTAATAAGAGTTGTAAAGCGAGCTCATAGAATTATTTGTGATGAAGATTGTGCCTGCCAAATTATGCCTGACATAGAAGAGAGACGCATCAATTGCATCTGTTCGTTTTTGTTCAAATGTGAAAACCTGTCTTCTCATCCATTGCATTCATTATCTGGTGGCACCGAGACTTACTTACTCCAAACATTTCTGTTTGCCACAGTCACAAACTTACAGACGATCTATTTCTTTCTTTCCGTATGCATGCAAGCTGGCAAATTTTAAAATGTAAAAATGATCGGTATAACTTTCTGTACATTGTATTTTGTCAACTCTTTGGAGAATGATTTTAGCAATTAATTTTGTGCATGTGATTTTCATTGTGATTTCAATAAACACTTCATTATTATTATTATTATTAAATAGAGGTTTTACGGTATCTATTTTCAACTGAACTAACCCTTGGTGAACTTCATTGATTATTGATAAACTCGGAGCGAAAACACAATACATTTTTATGTTTCAAAGAGGACTAAACGAGGCTCTCAAAAACTCGAGCGCGGAACAGCAAAACGCAATTCGCATTGAATGATAATGGAATTACTTTATGCCGCAAAGAGATGCTGTGGAATATTAATATTACCTGCATACTTTAAAGGATTTTTATTCATGATGCGCGCCACATCCACGGCTTGCAATGATAAACGAGAAAGAAGGGGAATTGAGGAGGGGCTTGATGTGAAAATATTAAAACGGTGAGACTTTAGTAAGCAAGGCACAGAAATAAAGCGTAGCTGCATTAAAGAAATCCACCGGAAACTTCAGTTTTAAGTATAATAACTATTAGTGAGCAAAACACAAAACTACACAGTGTATTGAAATGCCAATACAAAATAACAATAATAATAATAATTAGTTTTTATTGATCAGATAGGCCACAATAATGGAAATCGTGTGGTATACAGAAAGAGTTGAAGTAATTCATTAGATGCAAAACAACGAAAAAAAGGCACCATCAGAATCCATTATTTGCAAGTTGTGTCATCGTAACTATAAAAGATCTGCTTCTTATCACAGCTTTGATCATTGGTAGTCGATATGTTCTTGAGTATGAACTTGTTTCTGGTGTTGTAATGTAGAGGATGGTTGCTGTCTTTGATCAAAATTTTAAATAAACGCATACCAATAACATTACGGCGATAGAATAAAGGAATGAAATCACAACAATTACAGCTTGATGTTCCACATATTATTGCATGGGCTCGGGATTGAATTTTTTCAAATAAGTTCACTTGCTCAGTATTAACATTTACAAATAGTGGTGCTGCGTATTCTAGGACTATGCAATTATTAAAGATTATTATCAAATCACCTCTTGTAAGAAACGGTTTTAGTTGACGTAATATCGACTGTTTGGAAGAAGCTCTCTTTGAAACAGAACAGAAATGGGCTTTCCATTTGAAGCCCTCATCAAACACGACACCAAGAAATTTCAAAGTTTTCTGTAAAGGAATATTCGGAATTTGAAGATGAGACATGTCGCGAACGAATGAGAGTCGTATAAACATCTGTTGGCACTTCTCCTTCTTAATGATCATCATATTTTGATTTGTCCATTCACTGATTTGTGATAAGGCCGACGATAAAGGACTTTGAGTACACTGTTTGTAAATGACGCCAACAAGTAATATGTCATCGGCATATTTAGTCATAAGAACTCTGTTATCATTTGCTACAATTAGTTCATTGATGAAATAGGCGAAAAGCAAAGGTCCAATCGAGGATCCTTGATCCAAATGATGCTTAAACATCCCTCATCAGCTACATACAAACGCTAACTATATGACAGTCTCATTGATTTTGAAATATAACATCACAGGAATATTTCAAAAAGAACATATATTTGAAAATTTTTAGATCAGGCAAGAAAAGAGAATTAATTGTCTCCGAGAATCCAACGGAAATAAAAATACCAACAAGAAAAGCGTAATGAATTGCTTTCACCTTTCAGTAAACATGAAAACAGTCCATACCGTTCATGAAATATGATTAACATACAAACAGTATCATAACGAGCAAACGCTGACATTAAAAAAGTAAGCGAAATCAAATTGGACGGGCTTGAATATCTCAGTCCCACTTGTGTAATTTACGCGAATTCGCAGCTAGTCTCTGTAGATTAACATTATCAATACTTGTGCCGAAGCGTCTTGATAAGTACATCATCTTTTGAATCCATAGCAGACATTCAATAAATCATGCCGAATTTTTGAGAGACGTGCGTGAACACGACACCTCTAAAGCGGAACCCAGCACGACAACGCCCACAAGAGTAGTCAACAATGTCAGGTACAAAGCAATCCTTTATTCCATTTCATCGCACTAACAGGAACAGATGCCGTTGTGTGATTTGATGCAAGCAGTACGAAGAAGTGCAAGAAAGCAGCACATGATACTTTTTCAAGGCTGTGATGGCATGTGCGGGCAGACGCATTTTGTATTCCAAAATATCTTTAGTAATCAGAAGACCAATCTGCCAAGTTAGCATGTATTTAGCGACATGTTTCAAGGTCCTGCCTCGTCATCAAGCAATAATAAAGTGCACAGCAAAGATTTGACAAACACTCGCGCATGGTGTGGTCATCGAACAGCAGACGTCACAAGCAGACGTACGTGTATGGTAGTAGTAAGAAAACGGCGAACACCAGATAGCGCAAGATGGCCGCCATCGCTGACTCCCCCCCCCTCCCCCTCCCCTCCCCCTCCCCTCCCCCCCCTCTGGAACGGCAGAGTGTCGTGGTCGGCCGCCGTGGTGCTTTGGGTCTGAGTGTCGTGGTGGACTTGGGCGACCGCCAGGATTAGTCTTGAGGCTATAGTGTGTGATGTTTTTCGTGCTGAATGTTGGGTTGTAAAATGGGTTGTTTCGAGTGGAAGGAGTGGTCGGATGAGAAAACGGAGGTCGGATTCGTGTTCAGCGTGAAATTCTGCATCGGTAGGGTGAGTTTCAAGGCAATCGGTGAGTAAAAATTTTCAACATTTTTCGAAAAACGACAGAGTTAGAATTTGGGACGTTTTGGTGTGTAGCGCCCAAACGAAGCATCGGATGAGAAAACGGAGGCCAGATTCGTAATCTACGTGAAATTTTGGGTTAGGAAGGATGTTTCCAGCGAAATCGGAGAGAAAAAATTTTCACTGACGTCCCCCCCCCCTTCTGGACAGCTTGCTTCGATTTTGGCTTCTAGTGGACGGATTTTGTCGTGCGATAGCTCGTTTGAAAGCTAAGAGTGAGACAAATTCAGTGAAAGAATCGGCTTGTTCCTATCTGTCTTCGTTTAGATGTGAGACGCCATTTAAGATTTTGGGACATTGGCGAAAAACGACAGAGTTAGAATTTGGGACGTTTTGGGCTGTAGCTTCAAAACGAAGGCTCGGATTGGAAAACGGATTTCAGATTTGGAATCAGCGTGAAATTCTTTATCTGTATGGTGAGTTTCAAGTCAATCGGAGAGAAAAAATTTTCAACATTTTTCGAAAAAACGACAGAGTTAGAATTTGGGACGTTTTGGTGTGTAGCGCCCAAACGAAGCATCGGATGAGAAAACGGAGGCCAGATTCGGAATCTACGTGAAATTTTGGGTTAGGAAGGATGTTTCCAGCGAAATCGGAGAGAAAAAATTTTCACTGACGTCCCCCCCCCTCTGGACAGCTTGCTTCGATTTTGGCTTCCAGTGGATGGATTTTGTCGTGCGATAGCTCGTTTGAAAGCTAAGAGTGAGACAAATTCAGTGAAAGAATCGGCTTGTTCCTATCTGTCTTCATTTAGATGTGAGACGCCATTTAAGATTTTGGGACATTGGCGAAAAACGACAGAGTTAGAATTTGGGACGTTTTGGGCTGTAGCTTCAAAACGAAGGCTCGGATGGGTAAACGGAGGCCAGATTTGGAATCAGCTTGATGTTATTGTCCAATGAGGATCATCATCCAATGAGAATCAAGCATTTCTGTATAAATAGCGAGCCTTCCACAGTGAGAATCATTCCATCGTTGAATCATACGAGTGACGGACGCACATTTTCTCTCTCTCTAGTTCCCTGTTCTATTATCCAACTAAAATGGTAAGTCGCTACTTCCCTCCCTCTCCTCCCTTGAACGTAAACTTAATACAATCTTTTTTCATTTTCAGGCATCTACTCCATCTGCTGCACTAGTAGGACAAAATGGCGGTCAAACGATACAAGGTTCGCTACGGTCAGATCATCTACAACTGAGGCCAGTGGAAGAAACAACCAAGGTACATAATCCTACACCGCTTCAGCGTAAATTTAAACAAGCCTTGCGTTATGATGATCATAGCGTAGTACTCCAAACGGGAATGCTCCCTTCCACGGATGTCAAGATAATGCACAATCAGTATGGGGACTACATACTGATCCCCGTGAGTCCGTACATTCGCCACCAACTTGATATTATTGAGGAGTACGTGACATTAAATATGGACATTCCTACTCCTCTTGCTCAAGAGTGGAAGGCAAGAGATGACAAGGATACTCCCTATAGAAAGATTTGGGATGGTAATCACATTTGCCTACCGGTATCACATTGGTGTACTTACTATAAGAAGGATGGAGATCAGTCAATACCCATCAGATGCGATGAGCTCGGAGAAGGTACTTGGGATATCCTTTTCAAAGTGAATGGGCTATATTATGGTCGACACAAAGATAATAAAATAGCCTCTCTCTCCATGCATATGGAATCCATCCTATATATTCCGAAACCACCCAACGTGGACGACATAATTGATCAAATCCTTAACAGCAGTGGTACGAAGCGCAAGTCGGAGAAGAATGCTACATCAAAACGCAAATCAAAGAAGGAGAATTGCTAGTCCTTTCCTAACTCTACCCTATGACAATTCGCTTATGTGCTTTGAGTGTCGCAGACGTGGTCTTATTAGATACATTTTACTTCTTCGTTGCCATCATATCATTTGTGTATTTTGTCGTGAAAAGCATCGATGTAATTCTTCATTTTGTAATATGTTATAGAACGTTTCCTTAGATGTGTAAATTTCCGTTTTAGGCTTCTATCATCATTTTTATGGATTGTGAGGGTGAACCTGTACAGGAGCTCAGTGCTATTGCTATGAACAATTGGACATATCAGATTGTTAGTGTCTATCATCATCATGCCAACTGCGATCCCAATGTTGATCAATGGGCGAGAAAACACATTCATGGACTTAATCTGAAATATTTGCAAGACTATGGCTTTTCTTGTGAAAGTGCTCTTCTTATTGACTTTAAACGATGGTTAGCTGCTTTCAATGTTATACGCATCTTTTGTAATAATCCTGGTAAGGAGAGGAAAGTATTTCCCAATCTAATCATTGATGATATTTTGCTCCCGCCTTGGGATAGTAGAGTGAATCAACATTATCATGAAGTTACGAAACGTTTTAAGGATTTGTGTGTTCCTATTTTGTCTGTTCGTTGTAGTAGCTACGTTCATAACCAATGCTTCTTTCCTCCTTACCTCAACACTGCCAAAGTCCTGTATGGTTATCATTGCTCGCTATATGATAGTTATCAGCTGTATCTATTTTATCTCTTTCGAACCATTGATTTATAATGCATGCTTGTTACCGTTATTCAATAAATGTTACTATGAGAAGAGTTGTTGTTTTCATGCAATGGATGGGTTAGTTAAAGGGCGATCATGTCTTTCTCAAACGACTGCGGAACATTACGTTTTCATAGGCAAAGTTTAAAAGGAGCTGTTCAAGATTATGTGATAAATTTTCATAAAGATGAGACCGACATCGAAGCAGTGGTCGATGATGCTAGCACTCTATTTCTAGAGTTAATGAATACATTCTCTGATAGCATTGTCATGGCGCGATTAGTTGCGAAAATTAAGTTTAGTCATTTTGGAAAGGAAGAGGTGGAAAGTCGCTCTTTCCATTTTGCTTCTTATTCAATGGAAGTGGTAGATCACCCCGAAGAATTTTTTAAAAGACATATGATAAAAATTGCTGAACGTCTTAACGCATTTAACCATCATGGTAGCAGTCTAGTGATTGAAGCGATTTCAGATATTCACATTCAACTTTCCATAAAGAAAAATTGAAAATGCAGTGGTACTTGATTGTAGCACAACTGGTTTTCGAGCTATGTCTGCTCACTCTCGAAGTATATTCCTTCTGTACATGCGTCTATTATTTAGAAAAGGCTAGCAAATTCATATCTTCAAAAAGACTTGCTATAGACATCAGTAACGGTGAAACTATGTGTTGCGATGTATGTAAGCGAAAGGATGGAAATGAAAAGCGCATCTTCAAGAGATGTAAGCATGCTTTTTGTCAACGCTGTTTCATACGTAATTGCATTCAACTTTGCCAATGTAACCACTGTGACATTGCTCATTTCGAGTGTCACTTATGTCGCAATAGTTAGTACCTATGCAAATGTGGTAAAGATAGGTTTTAGCAAAGACTAACACGGAAAATGGCGAAACGTAAAATGACGAAACGTAAAAGTCAAAAGTTTTCTTCAGCCATTCAAGCTCTCCGACGAATGAAAGCAAATCAGCGATACAATGCTATACGACATGCTAACGATAAATTCATTTGTGAAATTATTTCTCATGTGAGGAAGTTGAGGACGAAGAAATTAGCACCAAAACAACGAAAGTTACTTAAGCGATATGCTACGAAATTGCGTTTCATCTCCAATCCTAAAGTCGCCCTTCAAAGAAAGAGGAAAACTCTAACACAAAAGGGCGGTTTCCTTTCAGCAATACTTCCAATGATAGCTCCTGCCGTGGGCAACCTATTGGGAAATATCTTTGGCTCTAAGCGTTAATTATGCAAATGTTGAGTCTCAAAGTAATAAAATGGATTTCAGACTTCAATGTGATAAAGTTCTGACTGTATCAGGTCCATCTCATGCAGGTAAAACTGTTTTCACGCTGAATTTATTGGATAAAAGAAGGGAGTTGTTTAAGGAACCTATCAATCGAGTGATTTGGTGTTATGGTATTTATCAACCGTCGCTGTTTCAGGAATTGCAAAGTCGCAACTTTATTCGACATGAAGGAATTATTCCAGTGGATAAACTTCAGTCTAATGATGTTGTTGTATTGGATGATTTATTAAAAGAAAGTAAGAATTCAAAAGATGTTACAGATATGTTCACTCGCGCAGCACACCATAAAAGGTGTTTTATCATCTATATTACACAAAATTTGTTTCCTGATGGAAAAGAAGCTCGTACACGAAACCTGAATACACACTATTATGCTATTTTCAAGAATCCGCGATATAAAAGTCAATTTGAAATTTTAGCGCGACAAGTTGCACCCAGAGGATCAAAAGCCTTAATTGAAATTTTTCAAGCAGCTACTGAAAAACCATACGGTTACTTATTCATTGACTTTACGCAAGAGTGTCCGGAAGAATTTAGATTTCGAAGTGATATTTTGAAAACTCCCATGATTATCTACAAACTATGAGTTCTTATTCTCGCATGATTGTTATTCCTCAGGATGAATATGTACAATTGACTGCCATGCAGCAAGTAAAGCAACCTCTTGCAAATCAAATGTATAGGAAAGAAATAGATTATCAGCAAAATGTTCACATCAAAGATCCACATCGTGCTGTATTATTACAATCGGAAACTGTTGAGCAATTGAAAAACTTGAAGAATAAGATGCGTGACTCTGTATCGACTGCTACACCTTTAGCATCTCGCGCACATGCCATATCTCTTTTCAACAGTATTGAACCCCATCTCAATGTAAATGATAGAGGAGAAATCATTACAGATGAAAATAAAGTGATTGATGCTTCACGTTATGAAGACTTGATTCAGTATGCAACACGTAGAAAGCGCCGTCAGGGCTATGTTCCACCTGGTTGGTCATACTTTCTTAAACTATTGAAAAAGCATAATGTGCCAAAATTTGCTTTAAATAATGAGACATTGAAAGAACTTGATTCAACAGTGGCTACTACTCCAATGCTTCAGGCGATGAAAATGCCAACAAATTGGTTTAAGACGTCACCTGCTACATCCCCTCCCACACTCACTAAGCAAACAAGAGGAAGAACTCGACGTAGATCTACATCATCACTAAAACTGGTAAAAGGAAAACGTAAAACAGCTCCTCCTAGGAAATACATGTTCTCAGACTATTAATATGAAGCAGATGTGTTGCTTGCCATGTAATGAGCCGCCAGAGGTGAATGTCGTTGTCACTTGCACTTGCTGCGCCAGCTCTCATAATGAAACCCCTAAGCAATGTGAACACGATCGCAAAACCGCTAAAGCTAAATGCTGCAGTTGTTGTAAATGTAGAAAGGCAAGAAAACAAAAAGATGAGAAGGAGGAAAAAGAGTCAGCCGTCATCGACTGAACGTTTGAAGTCAATCTATTATGATGTAAAACATCCGGCAGGATTTGCATCTATCAAGAAATTATCAAAAGCGAGTGGTCTTCCACAATCACAAGTGAAACGATGGTTAAAGGGTCAGGCTACCTATACACTCCACAAACAAGCGAAAAAGAAGTACCGC
Organism: Prostheceraeus crozeri; assembly: GCA_907163375.1. Classification (NCBI taxonomy): domain Eukaryota; kingdom Metazoa; phylum Platyhelminthes; order Polycladida; family Euryleptidae; genus Prostheceraeus; species Prostheceraeus crozeri. The sequence continues at coordinate 60,920 of CAJQUW010002056.1, read as the reverse complement.
ACCCGCCATTATATTGTTCATGACATCGATGAACAGTGGCAAGCAGATTTGTGCGATGTTGCCTCCATTTCAAAACATAACTCGGGCAATAATTTTATTTTAACCGTCATTGATATTTTCTCGCGTTATGCGTGGGCTCAACCTTTAAAAACTAAAGAAGGGAAAGGAGTAGCAAAAGCATTCCAAACAATTTTTCGAGAAGGTCGCATTCCAAAAAGAATTCAGAGTGATCAAGGAAAAGAGTTTGAAAATCAGCATGTGACAAGATTATTTGAGAGGCATGACATTGAGTTGTTTAGTGTAAAGAGCGCTTATAAAGCTGCACTCGTTGAACGTTTTAATCGCACATTAAAAAATCGCTTGTGGCGACATTTTACTGCCAACTTGACACAAAATTGGACAAAGGTTCTACAAGATACACTCCATGCCTACAATCACTCTATCCATCGTTCTATTGGACTCAGACCAGTAGATGTAAATGCTGACAATGTAGATAAAGTGCGCGAATCATTTCAACGTAAACGCACTCATGTGAAAAGTGATGTGAAAATTGGCGATAAAGTTCGTATCTCAAAAGTGAAAAGTGTTTTTGCTAAAGGGTACCTTCCGAATTGGACAGAGGAGGTATTTACAGTATCAAGGATTAATCAAAAAGACTCTCCGACCACCTACAAGTTGAAAGATTACGATAATGAAGAAATTGAGGGTAGCTTTTACCGCGATGAGATTGAGGTAGTCACTGAAAGTGAAACATATTTGGTAGAGAAAATCATTCGATGTAAAAAACGGCAAGGTGAAGAATGGTGTCTTGTTAAATGGACTGGTTATCCTTCAAGTATGAACTCTTGGATGCGTCGTGCCGACATCTTTCATCTAAGTGATCGACAGTGATTCATGCAAAGTTGTAACTAACAATGTTTAGGGTTTGAGCTATGAATCCAACTGCCTCATTTTATTCACGACCCTCCTATGTAAGTGGCGGAGGACAAATTTACATCGGTGCTCGCCGCCAACGTGGAGGTAGCATACTTGGTGCACTGAAATCTGTTGTAGCACCTCTCATATCCAATGTCGGTAGATCTTTAAAACGAAATGTTTTAAGTAATGCCGTTGGCTTTGCTGGTGATGTTGCTAGTGATCTTTCCAGAGGTAGAAGTTTTAAGAGCAGTTTGTTGAATCGTGGGAAGGAACGCGGTTTAAAAACATTGAAGCAGACCATTGCTGGTGTTACTCAAGGAAAGAAATCACCTAAACGAATGAATAAAGGAAGGAGGAAACATCGCGGAGCTGGTAAGGTGCGATCTTCAGTCAAAAGGCATTCACGCAAACGTCGCAGAGGCTCTAATCATTCATCAGGCGCTAAACGACGACGCTGCTATAACTTCTAATCATGGAGTGTAAAACTTCCGGTTTTTGTTTGTTCGATCAACAAGCCATACAGACAGATATTCTTAGTTCAAGTATTGTAGATTATCATCCTCGAACAGCTGAGAATGCTGGCCCCATTGAATTTGTTATTCCTGGTGGTAGTGATGACTACATAGATTTGAGTTATGCGATGCTTGATTTGAGGTTTAGAATTCAGCAAGCAGATGGAACTGCTATTGACGATGCACATAAAGTTGGACTGAACAATTTACCATTGACTACATTACTTCGTGATGTTTCTCTAACGATTGGAGAGCAGCAGGTGGAAGGTGGTCAAAGCGATTATCCCTATAAATCATATTTCAATCATGTATCACAGTTTCATCCAGCAGCACAAAAAAGTCATATGGAAGCCATGGGATGGTACAGAGATGAAGCAGGAAAATTTGATGTTGAAACAAACAGTGGCTTTGTAAAGCGATCTGCTATGATTAAAGATAGTAGAGTATGTCAGCTATATGGTCCGCTGAATTTAGACTTCTTTAGACAGTCAAAGTTTTTACTGTGTAATACCAGCATGCGACTCAAGCTGACATTGAATAAGCCTGAATTTGCGCTGAATGCATTTGCTAAAGTTGACAATTTTAGAATTCATGTGGAAGATATTGCACTTTACATTCGTCGAGTAGTACCGAATCCAAGTGTCATTAGAGGGCATGCTGAAGGTCTTAACCGCCAAAATGCCATTTACCCCGTTCAGCATACAAAGCTTCTCACCTTTACAATTCCGAAAGATCAAAAGAGTTTCATGAAAGATGGCCTCTTTCCATCGGAAGCGCCGAAGCTCCTCATGGTGGCAATGGTTGAAAATGATGCATTTAATGGTAATATAAAGAAGAATCCTTTCAATTTTAAACACAATCAGTTAAGTGAAATTGCTTTACGTGTTAATGGTGTGAGTCATCCTGGTCCACCCTACAAACCAGATTTTGCTTCGGATCAATTTATGCGCAGTTATGTTGATTTTATGGATGTTTTTGGCTTCTACAATACGGATGATACCAACGGACTGACTATGAAAGAGTTTAAGAGTGGATATACTATTTATGCATTTGATTTGACTGCTGACAGCGATATTAGTGCACCCTATCGTCAAGCGAACGTGCCTCATAATATTCGTTTGGATTTGACGTTCAAAAGAACACTACCTGAGACGATCAATGTATTAATTTATGCAGTCTTCGATTCAAATATTGAAATTACAAAGTATCGTGACGTGATTCTTCAGTATAATCGTTAATGAGTTGGTTGACTGCTGACGATATTAAGACTAAAGTGCAGCGTAATGCAGACGAAGCGACGTTGAAAGCTTTCGATAATGTCTATTCACTCGATACCTTACCACCTGCAGTAAATCACTATCCCATCTTTATTGTGCTAAACACTCATTCACAGAATTTAGGCGGTGAGCATTGGAAAGCGATCTTTATTGGAGAAGACCGACGTGGTGAACTATTTGACTCTCTTGCTCAACCTCCAAATATACCAACACAGCAGTGGTTGAGAAAACATACGCGTCAATATCAGCGAAATGAACGCATACTACAACATCCACTTTCATCAACGTGTGGTGCTTTTGTACTGTACTTCATCTTAAAACGTTTACATGTATCTCGATTTGCATCTGTTATTCAAAACTTTTCATGTAATCCATCCTCTAATGAAAAAATGATTTGTAAGTTTTATCATGATTTGAAATAAAAACATCATGTTGGAAAAATTGTTTTTTATTTTACAATCCGCTGGGTACGTACATACTCAATGAGATAGTCTAGGATCATATTTGCTTGTTCATGAGATTTTAGTCCAGTAATGATCACTTTACTATTATGAAAGATTGCCACATGCACAGGCAACCAACAACTAATGAGAGCTGCAGGAAAAAGTTCGGGTTCATAACACAAACTGTAACTGCTGGTACGAATCTTCAAAAATGATAGACTGTCACTCAATTGAGTAGAGATCACCATATTGTCCACAGTCAGATTCGACATCACACACCTCTCCCTCTTCCATATCCGACGTAGTAGTCTTTGTAGCTCTAAGCGCATTGACTGCGCCGATGAATGAGAAAGGGCGCCGAGAATCTGTACAGTCCCATTTGGGAAGAGTTGAAGATTCCGTGAATTGTTCATCTTCACCACTAACATTTGAGGACGGCCCGGGTAATACTTGCTGTTTGGAAGGTGTTGGTGTAATGTTGTGAGATCGATTTTGGTGTAGAGTCTGAAGCGACGGAGAATGTTGACGATGGTGTAGCGATGGCGCTTCATGATGAAAGAATGAGTAAATTGAGCGATGTACCTTCCTTTTATACTTTTCCCAACTACCTTGATGAAATGTGAAGTTAGTATGAAGTTGGGAATGATAGAGTTGAATTCGCCGATTGTTGACGCGCAGCCAGATGCGATTTCCAATACGTGAATGTCTTTTCATATAGAAGTATTTCAAGTCCTTCATGATATGATGTAGAGATTGAAAATGACGATAAGATAAAGCAAACTCTCTTCTCACATTTCCAGTTGAATCTTTGAAATAGACGTTTCGATCATGATCCGTTTCAATACGTTGTAAGGAATCTAATTTCCAACTCATGGTGCGTGGTAATCATATCTGATTAAGATTTGCATAGTAGGGCGATGAACTCACGACGAATAAATGTCATGATGGAGCGATGTATGTATCTTCTATACTTCTCCCAATTGTATTTGCGAAATGAGAAACAGTTTGCGGAATGAGAATGGTAGATTTGAATTTCATTTCTGTAATGTTGAAGCCAAACTTGATCACCCAAGGAGATGAATCTTAATGTTTCAAAATATTCCAAATCCCTCATGATATCATTGAGGTTGACAAATTGTCGCCATGTTAATGTAATTCCTCTTGATGTATGACCATGAGAATTTTTGAAATGTACGTTTCCATCACGATCAACTCTGATATATTGTAGAGAGTCCAAAATCCAAGTCTTCATGATGTTATGCAAAGTTGCAGATTAGCAATATAAAAATGTCGTTTTATCATATTTTGCTTAGCAATGCGGCTACAAAGAGATTTACTAGTAATCGAGCCGCACTCTTTTCTACTCCCATTGATCATGCACAACAGCTAAATGGGAATTGGGAAGTGGGTGTCACTCAACTTGTTTATAGCAACTGTGTCTATACTTTTGATCATGAGGTGATGACTATTAATATGAGGCGTACAGCTGCTTATCAATGTGAAAAGGGGTGCCGAGTATACATTCCACAGTGGTCAAAGAAAGATCTCTTATCATGTAAAAAGTTTATATATGATTTCTTGAATAAAGCGTGTAAACATATTGTCCAATTTACTCCGCACAATGATGATTATAATTATGTACATCATGTAGTTGAGAAAGATTGGATTGTTGGTTTAAGTCCAAGTTTAAGAAATGATTTAGGCTACCTCGCTAGCGCCTTAACAAGCTATGATAATTTTAACGTTAATTACCACATAAGTGGTCATAAACAGTTAATATATCGAGAGGAAGCTTATTATGTAGATCTTATTCCAAGAAATGAGAAGACGTTGGTGAAGAAGATTGTGATTAAGCCAAGAAAGACAAACATGTCTCCTGAAACATTATTGAAGAAATTTAATTATCTCCTTCGAGTTGATGACAAACAAGTGGCAACATTGACTTATATTAAATCATCTAATCATATTGCAATAAGCAAATTAAATGATGATGATCTAGTATTAGTTTGTTCAAAAGATTTTCATCAGTTCTTACGACATCGTTCTTCAGCTGTTCATGGAAAATCTGATATGCAACATTTACCATGTGAAAGGTCAAATCAATTTGATACAGAATGGGCCGTATCTTTATACAGAAAGTGTGTAGAGCCTTTTGGTGGTTTCTTACATGAAACAAGAGTATTGATGCCTCGCATTATTACTTCGGTTAAATTGGTTGTAGATTATTTAAATGAAGTGATTAATGAGCAACATATTTCATTTTCTGAAAAAGAAGGTACTTTGTCTCTCACTATAAATGGAAAAGGTATTGAACTAATTATGGATAAAACTCTAATGGACATTTTGGGTTTTGATCAAAATATCTTTAAAAGTGGTACTGTAACCAAAGCTAGCGCAGACATGTCGCTATCGCGTCGTATTAACTATTTTCAGATATATTCCAATATTGGTGAAGATGTACGTGTGGGAGATGTTGAAGCTCCATTGCTAGCAATGATACCATACCAGCCAAAAAGCTGCAGTATTTTATCTGAGCATACTTTCAAGAAAGTGCATTATACAAAGCTGAAATCAAACTACATCCCACAAATTGATATTGCCATTTATGATGATGCTGGTGCGTTGATTCCTTTTCATAAAGATGCTGTGACAAGTATTACACTCCATTTCCGAATGAAGAGTTAATGCAAAAGTATGCTAATATATTTTTCCAATGTGAATAATATGGAAAGTGAAAATAAGGACTCGTTTCTAATCTACTTGCCCAGTAATGCTTCTATGAATAAATTTCCCAAAAATAAACCATCAGACTATCGAGTAGAATTAAATCGGCCACTGCATTTAGAAGGTGAATGGGAAGTTGGCGTTTCTAGTATTTGCTATGATAGCAATATTCAGAATGTGAATGATTTGGAAGAAATGATATTGACTCCTCGCACCCATGATGGAATAACGATGAATAATGCATTTCAGTTCCCATACAATTTAACATCAGATGGAAAGTGGAACTATGAATGGATTCAGATAAAATCAGATTCTTATGAGCCATTTGGGAATGAGAAAATTATTAAGGCATTCAACAGTGGTAATACTTCCATCATGAAGAATAAAAATCAGAAAGCTTATGAGTTTACTATCTATCATTGGAGTGGGAGACAGTTCCTCCGCTTTCATTCTTTTACTAAAGGTCTTACGCTGAGGTTGGATAGTGAATTCTATCCACATCTTGGTTTTGGTCATGGACTACATCTAACGTCAATTGCTACTGCAAATGTTAAAAAAGTTTATTCAACTCGAATCAACAAATTTCATTATAGATTTAAAATATTTGATGAAGATGTTGTAGAATGCGAAGAACGCATCATTTTGAAAAAGCGCGGTGTTCAACCTTTATCACTTATTGAGTTAGTAAAACGATGGAATGAGACTGTGGGTAAGAAGTATGGAGAGAAAATTATGGCGGACAAAAATAAGTTGGTTATTCAGAAATATAATGACAAACTTACAGTTTATTTCTCTCCAACCTTGCGTCATTTTGTAAGACATTATACGCCTATTATTGGAAGCGGTGTGGTGTATGGTTCTCATGAATATCACACTAAAGCTGATTCAGTTAATGATGAATGGTGGGTGGACATCTATGGCGATCGCATCAAGAAAATTTACCAGTCTTATGAAGAATCTAAAGTTGCTATCAATATAATGCCGCGTCTATATCATACAGTTGAAAGCTTCATTCATGTAGTAAATCCTTATATACAACAGAAGTTGAAGCATGTGATGAAAAGTAAATATGATGCAAAGACACACCACATTTCGTTTTCAATTGAAAATCAACGCGTTGTTCTGAAACTGGGTGATGACATTCAATGTCAATTGAGTAAAAATTTGAAAAAACTCTTTGGTTTTTCAATGCTACAAACTGTGTTTGCTGCTGCGCATACGATTGGTATAGAAACACCAATGACACTTGATAAACATGAACAGCACCTTTACATTCAAAGTGATTTGATTCTACCTATTTCTGTTGGTGAGAAAAAAGAATACATTTTACGTGATTTCATTCATGATAAAGACGCTTCATATGGAATAGTCGAGAAGATGTTTGAATCTATTTTCTATCATCCCGTCGTCAAACAAACTATACCCTCTATTGCTATCAAAATTACCAATGGTTTACAAGAGTGCATCCATGTGAAAGATACTAAATCCCTCATAACGTTAGTGTTTCGGAAAACAAAGTGAAGTCTTTATACAACATTTATTGAAATATGTACATGAATGTGAAGCAATAGACTTTATACAACATCCACTGAAAATATATACATGAGCGCACTTCAATAAACATTGTTATATACAAAAAGTCTTTTTACTTCGTGAAGGGTGGAAATATACAGGGATAGGAAAAATGTCTTTCAGTGGAAAAGTCATCACATGGGGAATGTACAGATGTGGACACATATTCACAAGGAAAAAACAATCTCATGCGATACATAAAACAACAATGTTTATCTACAGAAATCAACATCAAAATACTAAGTTAAGGATGATTATGCTAAGACGTCTCCTGAATGTGGTAGTGTGAGTTTAATTCTTTTGGGTGGTGGTATGTTTGTGTCAGGATGTCCATGTGGAAGAGATATGTTGTGTTCTAGCCAGCACCTTTTATCCTCCCATGCTGAAAGCGCCCGTTTCCTAAAAGTATGAGTTTTGATCTCATGCGACTTAGATTTTAAGATTGTCATATTGACAAACGTTATATTTTTATTTCTATAGGCTTTCCTGAAATTCTTATGTTTCATATTTTGCACAATGGATTTTGATATGCCTTTAGCGCGCTTAATGCTATCGTCGCTATCCTTTAATTTCATACTGTACATTTTTGGACGGAGGAGAATCATTTCAGCTATCTCTTTCCCTGCTGTCTCATCCTTAAAGCAGCCAAGTTTTGCCTTATTTTTGATGGAGTAGAGTGGATGATCAGCAGGATAATTTGATGTATCAAAATATCTTTCTAAAGATTTTCCTACTTCATTGAAATTTAAATCTTTTTGAGTGGTAATACCTAAGAAGAAACTATCTGTATCACCACCCAACAAACGAACCTCTTTTACGAGAGGACATGGTTTTAGTATTTTATAAAAGAGTTGGTACATTTCAAGCTTAGAGTAATCTAGTACAGCTTGACCAATATAGATGGGTTTGCACAACTCAACTTCAGATTTTATCATTTTAACACCTATAAGGTCCTCATCGATAATGTCTCTATCGATGAATAGAGGTGATGAGACCAATTTGTGATACTTTTGATCATCATTAACTAGTTTGTAGTTTACGCGCTTTCTAACATCCTCCATCGTCTTACCAAATAGACTGTTGTTCTTATATTTATAAAAATCTTTTTCAAAATTATTTTGGGCTAGTGCACGTTTCTGGCTGTTGCTATCAATATATGGTTTGAGGAAGGCTTTCTGTCTAAATTTAATAATGCGGTGAACTCTTTTTAAAATCATACCCATTTCTAAATAAAATTTTAAGATGCTAAAGTGGACTAGATAGTTTTCTTTATCATACTGGGTGAGTAAAAGTTTGCGGCAAGGCTTATAGTCGGGTTGACCGCATGATTCTAAATCTTTATGAAATTGTTTCATAAAGTCGGAAAACATATCTTTGGTCACTTCACCTGATTCGGGTGCGAGTGGAAAATCCACGGTTTTATGTTTAATATTATTTGGATAGATTAGATCTATCTCAAAATAATATCCCCAATCACCTTCATCTGGAATTGCTAGTATGTTAGAAGGGTTGGAGAAATGTTGAATATCACTATCATCTAACCAGCTAAACTCAGAGTGAGGTAGCGGTTTGGATAATGAACTACCATACAAATTATTTTGGTCATAATACTTCAGATGAGTCTGGTCATTGCCTACTATTTTTGATTTTAACCTATGTTTATTTACAAATGTGAGACCACCGCGAATTCCTCGCTCAAATAAATTATACATCTCTGGATCTTGTAAGAGATGAATGGTCTCACCAGTCATTTTAAAAGCAGACTTAAATGACATGGCTGGCAGACTGACAAAGTGGACGGGATCTAACTTATCTTCTTCTAATGCCACTCGTCGAAACTCCTGAAATACATCAGCCAGCAAAAAATACATCTAACTTAAGGTAGGCAATCATATATTCACCAAATGTATGGCAGTCAAATTTTATCCATGCATCTTGTGCATGATCATAATCTTCGGTCTTACATTCTGCGCCGGTCAAATCATTTTTAAATTTATGTATGGGCGGAAGAGAAGTCTCGCCGAGTTTACTAATTGCATCAAAATATGCATATGGAAAGACTCCTTTCCGTGTGATGACTTCATCGGTTAGATTTGGGTATTGTTTCTTAAGATTTTGTGTTAGTGGTAGAGACTTTAGATTTTGCACGAGAGAGGCCAGTGATGCAGTCATAAATTGGTAGGAATCTAAAAATTTTATATCAAAATAGACCGTCTTATTTTCTTTAGTTTTATCGACAGGCACTTTTGCTGTCATGGCCATAAACTTCTCTCTCGTTTGTGCTATTACATCAAGCTTCCACTCTTTCATTTGACCTAAACCTCCTTTTATTATCATATGGCTGTCGTAGCCCTTGAAATTATGGAAAATGACGGGTAATGTACGCCGCTTCATCCTCAGCGAAAAATTACATTTTGAACAGAGTGCGTTTCTAAATTTACCAGTGATGTGATCATGGTCGCGCACTTTCTTAATCTTATCATCGTCAAATGTTTTCCTACATTTGGGGCAAACGTTGCAACTATCAAATTTTGCTTGATCATCTGCTGTCATATGCAATGATCTGCGATAGAGTTCACCATCATACTTTTGCTGAAATTTTACAGCCTGTTCGAGGAATTGTAGGAATTGGTAAATACAATCCTCACCTTGCCAGACGCGCATTTTATTTTGCCTACTCCTAAAGTGATCATGCCATACTTCATAGCAGGAAATGGCTGCTGGTCGATGGATGTTATCATCGATATAACATTCGATGTCAGCATAGATGACACGAAGAGGACTTAGTTCATCGCCATTCTCTCTATATGAAAACTCCTTATCTTTGGGCATGCGTTCCATTTGCAGTTTACCTCGCTTACACCACTCATAATGAGTTTCAAATTTGTTTTTACTCCTAAAGTTCCGAATGCATCTGTCACAGTAATAAATCTCTGATGAGGTAGAATTTCTTAAGTGGTGGTATAAGCGAGAAATTTTGGGAATGCCGCAGTAGTGCCATTCCTCACTATCATCCTGTCTTACTAATAAAAGGTTGACAACATGGTCATAACAACTCGAACGCGAGTTGTAGCGCACACCCTTCAATCCCTTTTCCCAAACATGGAGAACTATTTTAATGTTGTTCAATTTTTCAAATTTTTCTATATCTTTAATTTTCATATCGTCACTATTACAGTCATCGAAGTTTAATTCATTCTCCCACTGCCTATAGCTATATGTACGATTTCGATTCGCATTGATGTCATTATAGTGGAGAATGGAGAGGACAGCATATTTAAAACATTGCGATTCGCAATCGACATTGATGACTGCTGTTTTGTTTTTTAAATTTTTTGGAAGTTTAAAGGAGCCTCGACCACTATGATTTCCTAATAAACTGATTTTAAATAAGGCGGACTCAATGCCGTCAAAAATGAGACCGCTATCGCGCTCGTTAAACTTATCAATATTTAATTTTAATCCTTGGATGTGAAAATTTAGCCAAGACTCATAGTCTACAACCTCGGTTGCAGGAGAGGAGGGTATGTGAAACTCTAACCTCTCTATTATTTGTCCAGTATGGTGGTCGATTTTTACATATTTTATTTTAAGATAGATGAGCGCCTTCATCCTAAAATTGTCTAAATTGTTGAAGAGCGCTTCTATCAATGATGAATTTTGATGAAACCATTCCTCAAAGTTAGCAATGGTTTCTGAGGAGTCCATCTGGTAGTTCCTCACTAAATTATTTATGGACACCTCAGTAAGTCGGATAGAGGAGGTACCGTTGGTGTACGTATCGTTCGTGTGTGTATGTTGAAGTCTGTGCGAAGATAGTTCAAAACGTGTCTCGAAAGACTGAATGCATAAATCGCAAGAAAAGGAGACATCGTTAACAGAATCATCCCTACCTTCGGAGATTGATGCCGACTTAGGTCGACAAACACCTCGCTTGATGTGTCGGGTGAGATCCCATTTCCTCGTGAAGATGTGCCCACAGTCAGCACATTCCCACTCGTTGCCATATCGCGACAGTTCTGAGCTGGAACTCGCATCACCTGAAAGAGAAATCATTCTATCATCTCTGTTCAAGCCTCAGTGTAGTGTTACAACCTACCTTGACTCAATAACTCTAAACTTTCCTCGAGAAGAGAGGGCGTTGGTGATGAAGTTGATGCCTGAAATTGAGGAAGATGCTATTAGTCACACGTTTGAGGGAGATGAGAGAGGAAATCTTTAACTTACCATTTTAATGAAATATGATCAGACAGAATAATAGTCAAAGAGAGAGATCGTGCGTTCGTCACTTGTATGATTCACAGATTAAATGAAATGATATGAATGTCACTTTGCTTATATACTTTCATTCTCTTCATTCATTGGATGTTCATTCTGATTGGCTGCTTGTGTATACTTTAGAATTAGAAAAATGTTAAAGTTATCATCATTCAAAGTCAGCATTTCAAAGACAACATGACAAGTCCTCCAACAACACCAAATACCGCATTGGAGTTCTCCTCTCCATGCACATCAGCAAAGGTGCTCGTTACACCAAATGCACCAAGAAAGGCGAAGGTGGAGAAGGTGTACCGACTGGACAATATACGAAAGTTATCATTACCAGCGGACGAGGAAGAGGAGAGTGTATGTGAGAAGGAGTGTCCCGACTTAACAGGCGTGAGGTGGAAGTATCTCCAGTACGATACTGACGATGTGATGGAGATCACCAGCACGAAATTCCTCCACCAATTATGGGAGTGGTACACCCCTAACTCCCAGCCACGAACTATGGCAGAGTGGGAGTATATTGATAAAGTGAGGCTCGCAGTGGAAGAACGATTAAAGCAACTGAACTGTTTTTGTTATCTATGTGAAGCCAGACTCTGGGACGATATTGACGATGAAGACCTTTTGAAATACATGCCATAATAAATTTTTACTTCATATTATCTTTGCTTTCATACTGACGTACTTGAATGGGGCTTCAGTGGATGATTTAACCATGTATACATTTTCATTTGGAAATAGTAGCACGCTTAGTCTAACTTGTAAATCTTAAAACATTTCATATGGACGATGATGATAGATGAAATAGTGTCAAATAAAATTAAGATAGCTTACACTTCTGATACAGGGATAGCAATCGACTGCGATCCATGTGTAAAGAGCTTGTTAGACTACGGATGGGGTTAAGTGGATGATTTAACCATGTATACATTTTCATTTGGAAATAGTAGCACGCTTAGTCTAACTTGTAAATCTTAAAACATTTCATATGGACGATGATGATAGATGAAATAGTGTCAAATAAAATTAAGATAGCTTACACTTCTGATAAAGGGATAGCAATCGACTGCGATCCATGTGTAAAGAGCTTGTTAGACTACGGATGGGGTTAAGTGGATGATTTAACCATGTATACATTTTCATTTGGAAATAGTAGCACGCTTAGTCTAACTTGTAAATCTTAAAACATTTCATATGGACGATGATGATAGATGAAATAGTGTCAAATAAAATTAAGATAGCTTACACTTCTGATACAGGGATAGCAATCGACTGCGATCCATGTGTAAAGAGCTTGTTAGACTACGGATGGGGTTAAGTGGATGATTTAACCATGTATACTTTTTCATTTGGAAATAGTAGCACGCTTAGTCTAACTTGTAAATCTTAAAACATTTCATATGGACGATGATGATAGATGAAATAGTGTCAAATAAAATTAAGATAGCTTACACTTCTGATACAGGGATAGCAATCGACTGCGATCCATGTGTAAAGAGCTTGTTAGACTACGGAAGAGAGAAGTGTGTTATGTTGCGTGTGGCGCGTGAGTGTCCTCCCATTTCATTCCATTCATTATTTTTCTTCCCCTCTGCATTCCATATCCGAGGATATGTGGCGGGCTTGGGACCGCTTTAGCTGCATTAGAAGGTTGGCCCTTAAAAGAGCCCATGGGTCGTTCTCCGTCCACCGACACTCCTCTCACTTCTGCAAAAACTCTGAAAGAAAAAGAATAGGAGATTAGATGAGCTACAAAAATGATCATGTTGAGGAAGCTTACTGGGAACTTTCTTCCGAACTTTTCGGACGACGAAGTCTTCAAGCTGACCGGTAATGTCCATACTCATGTGGAGACATCGGACTCCGTCGCCCTCATAACACTGTTGGGTCACGTTGGGGTCATCGGTGATGGTTGGGGCGTCGCATACATTATTCTCAAAGAGGGGAAGATGGACGTCATACACTCTCCTTTTTCGACACTTCAAACGCTCATGCAGTCGCTCCACTTCACCCGTCAACCTCTTATTAATAACCTTTACCTCCTCCGTCTCCTTCACCACGCTTCGCATCCGCTCTATCTCTTCATCCTTCCTCGACACACTCGCCTGCAAACTCTCCACCAAACCTGCCTTCCTCATCAACTCGCTCCTTTCCGCCATCCATTCCTTCTCCTTCTTTCTCAAGCTCTCCAACTCTTCCCTTGTTGCCCTATACCCCTCAACCTTCACCTTCAGCTCTTCATTCTCCTTCAAAACTTTTCTATTATTACTTTCCAAAGCCATCACACGATCCTTCATTCTCACAAATACCTCCGTATCATACGCCTCTTGCTGCCGTGGCGATGACGCTGCCATCGGCTTAGCCACTTCCTCCCCCTCCCACTCTTCCTTCAAATCCGCTATGTCCCCAAACAAATCTTCCATCACCGCATCCAAATCAACATCATCTTTCTTCTTCTTCATTTTCGCTCTCAACTCAACTTCCTCACTCGAACTCCCATCACTCGAAATCACATCACTCGCATTCCTCACCACTTTCTCCCCAATCACGTCCTGAATCGTTGCCACCGCCTTTCTCACCTCTTCCCTTTCCAACAACTCTCCCTCAAACCATGCCTTGAACCCCTTCTCTCCGATGTTCCCACTCTCACACTGCAAATGCGCCTTCATAAATTCCTTCTCATCCCCCATCACACATTTACGACAAGACACACACAACCTCAACATCACTTTCCTCTCATGGCCCATCGTCCCCTCTTTTTCTTTTAAATGTTTCTTCAGTTCGCTACCTCTGGCAATCTTGCCACAACTACACTTGCCCACCAACATCTTTGCGTTATTCGGTTTTGTCATGATAATTCTGTAAAGATAGAGTAAAATTTGATAGCAAGTGTTTATAGGATACTACTTGCTGATATGCATTGAAAGACTAAGTCACCAAACATTTGATAGCAAGTCAGCAACCGTTTGGGTGTTAAGCTCTTGAATCCGTTACAGGCATTACTCAGAGGGGATCTTATCCCAGCTCCAAGGCCTCGACCCACAAATCCAACCTCGATCGGACAGAGCGTGCGTCATATCACTGTGTTGGTATCCGGGCCCCAGTTTTGACATGAAAACCGGTGGAGTTATTTACAAGAGGAAACGACCCAAGTCACAGAGACTCATAAACGACTGCTTTTTATTCAAAAACTTTAATTATTATCATTAAATATGAATTTAAATTTTTCAGTATTTTAGTACTACTCATAAAACGTTTATAAGTAGTCTGTCACCTTCAGCATAGCAAACGCTGTCGAATGTTTTTTGAATCAAGTCTAAAGGACTTGTAGAAGCAAAGTTATAGCCGTTTGAAGATTTCGGCCTACTATCATCAAATGGTCAGTCATGCTATACTGACTAACCTATAAGTCTGACACCTTAGCTGATATCAGCAATGTAAAGTCAGAAGTCCGATATCGGACCTCAAGAGAAACGACTTACCTGTAGTCAGTTTCTCAACTTAGTGAAATTCCTCTCCCGATCCCGTTCTTATATACCCTGTGAATATGCAATCGATAAGAGGGGGGGGGACGTCAGTGAAATTTCAAAATTTGACACTTTGAAAATTGCGCACTTTTTCAGATGAATTATTTCCATCTCGATTGAAAGCCAGTGATTGTATTGTGATTCATGTTACGCAAGTAGCAGTGGAATTCTTATTTTCCGCGAGTAAATTGATATTCAGTGATCAGTGTTCAAACATAAATCCCGACTTCATCGAGACAATTATTTGGATAGACTAAAAGGAAGATTACGACCTACGAGGTACATGCTATTTCTTCGAGTCATAACATTCTTTAAGTAATAGCATCCCTTAACAAAGTGTGCACATAGGACTGCAAAATCATATCAGCTATTGTGTAATTTCGATTATAACAGGATCCCCTGTTAAAACAACCTGTTTAAACATGTCACATGTTCTAACATCGCCGAATTTCGTATGATGTTATCTACATTATTAGCCCGTAACTACTGACAAATGGTTATACGTCCGAGACATGCTCGCCACACAAACAGACGGAGCAAGACAATTTGCTGACGTAATGCTAAAAATTGAAAGCTGCCCTGCATCGAATGTAGCTGTTGAGCGCAAATTCAGGTCGACGGCCCTCTACCGAACGCACTAAGACATAGACTGACTAAGTGGCTTCGAACCAATGCTGCAATTACATGTACTTCCGCGACTCATGATGATATTGAGGATTTGATTTTTTAAATGATCTTATATTTGCCACTGTAAAGAGTGGTAATTTAGTGGATGAAATTATGCTTTGAGTAAGAGATATTACTACTGCATTTTGTGCTTGCATACAATGATCATCTCCGCAGTGAATCAAATTACTGCTCGATTATCTATCTGTGTAAGTGTAAGATATCACAATTGTCAGAATGAATACTAGAATTGCCATCCAACACATTCTATTAGCGAAATAAAATGGTTTAAGATAAAGCATTAAAAAAACTGCCAGACGTTTCGTGTCACAGAAACAGATTCATGAGACTCGGGTGTGATGAGTATGAGCTTCTTCGTCGCTTTGCTCATTTTTTAAAGACAATGCCATGTTATTTCGCCGATAGAACTTGTTCTGTGCGTCCGATGTAACTGCTTCCGCAGTTGCATTGAAATTGGTAAACAAGAAGAGTGACCAAGCTCGCTTTTCCTGCTGTGGAGCCAAGGATCCTCTGCACCACCCAGTACCTGCCAGTGCGCTCTCTCAAGGACCCCTTGCCACTCGAATGTGTGTCCAATGTTGTTTACCAATTTCAATGCAACTGCGGAAGCAGTTACATCGGACGCACAGAACGGAGGCTGGGGACCAGGATGAGAGAGCATCTGCCAGCCTGGTTGATGGACGGTGGCAGCAGACGACCTCGCAGTAGCGCTGAACCAGCAAGTAGTGCTGTTTTCGAAATTCGATTTCGAAAACGTTTTCGAAATGCACCAATTCAATTTTCGAAATTGAAATTTCATCAAAATTTCGATTTCGAAAACTCATTCTTTAATTTTTATAATTTCAATTTCGATTTCGAAAATGTTTTTATAATTTTAGAAATTTCGATTTCGAAAATGAAATCTAGTTGCGAAAACAGCACTACCAGCAAGTGCGGTGACCAAGCACGCTTGTGAGTGTCGCTTGTTTGATGTGGCGAACCAAAGAATTGCGTTCTTCAACGTCATAGCTCGGACAAGACAACCTCCATTGTTACCCTATCTGGAAGCGGTGTACATTACGTCACTCAAGCCTGTATTGTGCGTCCAAAAAGAAATGACTATCACGCTTGCCCTTCCATGGCGTTAAGCAACTCACTCATCATCATTCATTCATTTGTGTATAAATACCATTTTCTCATTTTTGTATGTTTCCCTACCGACTGTAGCCACCCGATGAGAGTCGGCGAAAGGCCTCGTGGCTATAGAAACGATCAACAGAATGCTGATTTTTCTTTTTTGCACCGCATTTCTTTCAAACATAATTGTATATAACAAAAATATGTAATTTATATAAATTTTGAATAATTTTAACATCTAAATATAAATATATATTATATTGTATTATTACATAAAATAATAATAATTAAGGCGCTTGGTACTATAGCGCGAATAGGAGGCGATTTGGAACAAGCGCCCTCCAAGGGAGTCGCTGTTGTACGTAGCGCCCTCCCATCTTCATTTGATATCTATGATGATTTGAAACTCCATATTACTTGTACATGTAGGGCTAGTTGTCCTTTATCTATAACAGCGATATGGATTGATCATCTGTGCTACGGTGTTATATCGACATGATAGAAGAAAAATTGTTATAATAAAATTATAGGGCGCTCTGTACACTTTCAATAAAATATAAAAAAAGTTAACTTTAGAAAAGTTTCTCGCTTATCCCTATTAACTATTAGCAGATTATTAACCATTTTGCAAGATTTATCGCCTTGGAAATTTTCCGCATGCTAGCAGCAATCATATTGCATATTGGTAAATGGTGCCATCACACAAAAATAGTAATGACTCGGCATGATGACAGTCAGGGCTGGGAGGACCGGCACGGTCCGATGCACGGTCCGGAATGAGCGATCAAGTTTCAAGTCAGCCAGCAGTTTCAATAGTAAATCAGTCTTGTGAACAGCGGAAATTGAACAGCCAACCATAGGCGATCAGCGAGGCTACAATATTCATGTCTATTGTCTACGTCACCGTCATCACGTACCTATTGCACTCTTCCTTTATCTGTGATCTATTGTCTCTCTAGTCTACGCTTCACGATCATTTCTTTTCCCCTTGACCTTGCGATATGGACAACGTCACAACGTGATCTCAATGAATAGCGATGAATCGATGCTTCACGTTAAAAGAGAACAAGCGTTGTCGAAATCTAAACATCTTGTCAGTCATCAACATGTCGTGGAACGCGGGCTACAAAACCGCCGATGTGTGGAAGTATTTTGAAATCATTATTCAGGGACCAGATAGACAAGCGAAATGCAAATTATGCCACAAAATCTACTCGTACAGTGGCACGACATCGACGTTGAACAGACATCTGAAGTCGACACACCAGACGCAAAGAATTGGTTTAACATTAACAAGTACAACGACTAAGAGAGATGCCAGTGGACGAGCTGGTTCGAAAACGGCGCCTTCAACAACGGCAGAATTATCAACATCATCATCAAGAAAGGCGGAATTATCAGCATCATCATCAAGAAAGGCGGAATTATCAGCATCATCATCAAGAAAGGCGGAATTATCAGCATCATCATCAAGAAAGGCGGAATTATCAGCATCATCATCAAGAAAGGCGGAATTATCAGCATCATCATCAAGAAAGGCGGAATTATCAGCATCATCATCAAGAAAGGCGGAAATTATCAGCATCATCATCAAGAAAGGCGGAATTATCAGCATCATCATCAAGAAAGGCGGAATTATCAGCATCATCATCAAGAAAGGCGGAATTATCAGCATCATCATCAAGAAAGGCGGAATTATCAGCATCATCATCAAGAAAGGCGGAATTATCAGCATCATCATCAAGAAAGGCGGAATTATCAGCATCATCATCAAGAAAGGCGGAATTATCAGCATCATCATCAAGAAAGGCGGAATTATCAGCATCATCATCAAGAAAGGCGGAATTATCAGCATCATCATCAAGAAAGGCGGAATTATCAGCATCATCATCAAGAAAGGCGGAATTATCAGCATCATCATCAAGAAAGGCGGAATTATCAGCATCATCATCAAGAAAGGCGGAATTATCAGCATCATCATCAAGAAAGGCGGAATTATCAGCATCATCATCAAGAAAGGCGGAATTATCAGCATCATCATCAAGAAAGGCGGAATTATCAGCATCATCATCAAGAAAGGCGGAATTATCAGCATCATCATCAAGAAAGGCGGAATTATCAGCATCATCATCAAGAAAGGCGGAATTATCAGCATCATCATCAAGAAAGGCGGAATTATCAGCATCATCATCAAGAAAGGCGGAATTATCAGCATCATCATCAAGAAAGGCGGAATTATCAGCATCATCATCAAGAAAGGCGGAATTATCAGCATCATCATCAAGAAAGGCGGAATTATCAGCATCATCATCAAGAAAGGCGGAATTATCAGCATCATCATCAAGAAAGGCGGAATTATCAGCATCATCATCAAGAAAGGCGGAATTATCAGCATCATCATCAAGAAAGGCGGAATTATCAGCATCATCATCAAGAAAGGCGGAATTATCAGCATCATCATCAAGAAAGGCGGAATTATCAGCATCATCATCAAGAAAGGCGGAATTATCAGCATCATCATCAAGAAAGGCGGAATTATCAGCATCATCATCAAGAAAGGCGGAATTATCAGCATCATCATCAAGAAAGGCGGAATTATCAGCATCATCATCAAGAAAGGCGGAATTATCAGCATCATCATCAAGAAAGGCGGAATTATCAGCATCATCATCAAGAAAGGCGGAATTATCAGCATCATCATCAAGAAAGGCGGAATTATCAGCATCATCATCAAGAAAGGCGGAATTATCAGCATCATCATCAAGAAAGGCGGAATTATCAGCATCATCATCAAGAAAGGCGGAATTATCAGCATCATCATCAAGAAAGGCGGAATTATCAGCATCATCATCAAGAAAGGCGGAATTATCAGCATCATCATCAAGAAAGGCGGAATTATCAGCATCATCATCAAGAAAGGCGGAATTATCAGCATCATCATCAAGAAAGGCGGAATTATCAGCATCATCATCAAGAAAGGCGGAATTATCAGCATCATCATCAAGAAAGGCGGAATTATCAGCATCATCATCAAGAAAGGCGGAATTATCAGCATCATCATCAAGAAAGGCGGAATTATCAGCATCATCATCAAGAAAGGCGGAATTATCAGCATCATCATCAAGAAAGGCGGAATTATCAGCATCATCATCAAGAAAGGCGGAATTATCAGCATCATCATCAAGAAAGGCGGAATTATCAGCATCATCATCAAGAAAGGCGGAATTATCAGCATCATCATCAAGAAAGGCGGAATTATCAGCATCATCATCAAGAAAGGCGGAATTATCAGCATCATCATCAAGAAAGGCGGAATTATCAGCATCATCATCAAGAAAGGCGGAATTATCAGCATCATCATCAAGAAAGGCGGAATTATCAGCATCATCATCAAGAAAGGCGGAATTATCAGCATCATCATCAGCAACGGTGGCAGGATCCTCTTCTACAGATGCATCATGTAGATCAAACAATTTGGACAATTATTTCATAGGTGCTCGACCATGCTCAGCAAAACGAGCCTTGAATATTACGGAGCTACTCACTGACATGGTAACGACGGATCTTCTCCCTAACAGCATTGCTGAAGGCAAAGGTTTTCAAAAGTTCTTACAATATATTGAACCAAATTACCAGCCGCCAACGCATGAAACCATCATGGCACACATCCGAAAGTCGTATGAACATCATTTTCATCAGATAAAGTCATTCCTTTCAGAAAACAAATACACTGAAACTGCTGGATCTATAACTACGGATTTGTGGAGTAATGTCAAGATGGATTCCTTCATAACTGTCACATTGCATTTTATCACGGAGGAGTTTGAAATGCGTCAAATTTGTTTGGGAGCAGAACATGTATCTTCGCGTCACACCGGCCCAAACATTGCTAAAGCACTGGATGATATTTTATCAAGATTCGAAATGTATTCAATTGCACCACGGATAATGCTGCCAACATGATTTCTGGAATATCCCTTTCTGATAAAGTTGTGTACCGCTGTGGATGCATTCTCCATTTGCTCGACCTTGCCATCAAAGATGCTTTAAAGATTTCGGATATTTCTACTTCGTTCGATAATTTGAGATCTCTTGGTACAATAATCAGAAAATCAACGCAATTGACTCCACGTTTGAACAAGGTAAGTGCAGATCAAGATCCATTTACAAATGACATGATACGTATAACATGCGTGAACGAAAGTTTTAAAAATCGAACTGATTTTATTCACTATTAATTTACCTTAAGACTGCAATGCCTGCATGTCAGACTGAACAATCATACACGTAACTAGGTGGCTACCAGTTACGTACTCTTAAGTCTTAATGACAACAAGATAAGAAATGACTTATATTGTACCATTAGATATCTACTAACTGAAAAATACACGCACATACTATAGATAAGTAAAATATAACTATAGAAAAGTACAGTAAAGTGTTACATGTGTAGTACCTACAGAATAGTCATGCATATGTAGGCCTAGCTGAGTACGTGATGAGTGATGATACAGATGCGGGAAAATATAGGCCAAGTCATAGAGTAGAAATTTGAGTAAAGGTAGAGAGTCAACTTCAGCAAAATATTGCATGCTCTTAATATTCTTAAATAAAAGATTCAGTTTTTACGGAGAAGACGATTCTGAAGCCTAAAAAATATTTGATGTGATTTATAACATCATAAATCTTTTATAAATATATATTACTTACTCCTGACTTTTTATGAGTACTTTATCGTTTGTTGCATAACAGCTCACTTTACTCGTAAAATATCTGATTATTTTACTTCTGCGTTCATTTCACTTTTTATAAATCATTTACTTAAATTCTACGTTTTCATTTCTTATTTGAGCAGCTTATCCGTTTTTAGAATTTTTGCTTCCATCGTGAAAGTTACAAATGAAATAACACATGTTTCCTATTCCAATCATGAAAAGGTATCGACAGAAAAGTGTATTGAAATATATATATATATATATATATATATATATATATATTGGAAAATTGTATCGAAAAGTTCTTATAATATACTGTAGGCTATGCGAAGTTGCCACTATACACCTATTTAATATTCAAACTCCCTGGGCCTAGCTTATCAGTGAGAAACTACAGTGCCCCTCCCCAACAATTGTTCACAATCGCCGCTTGTAAGTAGTAATTTATGTTATGCGTACTAATTTCAGGCCATTCATTTTCTTATAAGTGAAAATAAATTGGACAAAACGTTGAAGGATCGTCGATTTCAGTTGGATATACCCACCCGTTGGAGTAGCACATATTCCATGATTTCAAGTTATTTGGATCTTCAGAGAGCAATTATTCTAATTGAAGAACAATTGAAGGAAGCTGGAGTTTCTCTCATTGGCAAAGAAGATCATGTGATCTTAGAATCGATCTACCCTGTGCTGACAACTCTGAGTGATGTAACAAAACACTGGCAGTCAGCAAAATCTGTTATTATAAGTGAGGTGTATCCGACTCTTTTCAAGATGCGGTCAAAAATCAGAGAATTTGAAGCAACTTTCACTAGAGAAAGGAAGATAATACTGAAGAAATTCTGTAAATTGTTGTCAGACAACATCACTTCCAGATTTTGCTTGGACGACAAAACATATTTGAGAGATATGTCAATCCATGTAATTGCTTCCGCAATGGACCCACGCTTCAAATCTTTGAAATTCTTCAAAAATGAGGAGGATAAAGAAAATTTCTTTCACAGGTTGCAAAAGGAAGTGGAAAAAGTAAGTCAGGAGGAAACTTGATAATAACCTACACTTTCGAAAGCGAACGTTTTTGGCATTTTGCCAGTCTAATTTTTGACTATTTCAAACTTCTGAACACTTTCACATCATACACATGAATAAATTTTCATCATACTTAATTTATACAACAACAATTTATTTGCATTACCGATTAATATTATTCCGAAGCCAATATACTTTTAATATCATGAATTCCTTTATGATACAAATTCTTTCTCGATGATTGTTTGACTTTCACCATAATAGGCCTACATGTAGACTTTGTAAGCTCAAGTAAGCAAAAAAAGGTGCTCCTTTTCAAACTCTCCTACCAATATTTCTTCGGCTGTAGACCTTACTTTGCAAGGCTCATAGTGCCATAACAAAAAGACAGATGTGCAAATTTAGACAACTACAAACTTGTTTGAATTGCTTATACGAAAATTATGCAGCCAAATCGTACTGATTATTGGATTAATTAATGCTCCCTATAGGCTATTCCAGTTTGTGAATAATGCCACCGCGTCTCACACATTCTCAAGTGACGAAGACTCGATCGCTGAAATAGAGGATCCCCTTATCCCACTACAAGTAGCTCGTAGCCACACTTCGAAAGAGACAGCAAAAGATAGGGTATTGTCCCTCTTGAATGACGATGATGTACCTGCTCATCTTGTTGAAGTGGAGGATTAACTTTGGACGAAGAGACACAGAGATACAGAGTAAGCATTATATAATTCCTTTCATGTTTAGTGTGTTTTAACTAATGTATGTCTACATGTTATATTAAGTAGCAGATACTTAAACGAATAAGTTTTGCCTTGCAGTCTATGGACAACATCTCAAAAGATAAAGATCCTTTGGAATGGTGGAAGGCAAAAGAGCTGGAATTGAAACGTCTGAGTTCTATGGCCAGAATTGTTTTAGCTGTCCAAGGCTCCTCAGCAGCAAGTGAACGTGTATTCAGCACGGTGGGAAATGTTTATAATAATAAACGCTCCTCATTGACAGCAAAAAATGCAAATTGCATTATTTTCTTGCACGAGAATTCAAAATTCTTGTAGAAATCTAGACGTTTTTCCATACAAATACATGTAAATGAAGAATTTTGTGGAAGTGTATACATGTTGTTTTAATTTTAGCAATAAATTCAGCATGTGTATACAAGTGCGGCAACAGAATGATACATAGGCCTACATTTATAAGCGTGATTAAGAAGATAAGCTAATAGACAGGGCTATATTCAATGTTGCTTACTTGTCTTATTCAGGCATGAGATTGAGGGCAAATAAAAAACCCGGAACGAGCGAGCAAGTTTGCGAAGGGGGTCTGGTCTTGAAATTTTTGTGACCTTTTTATTGATATTTGGCATAATCTAATGTAAGAAAAATAGTTGGCTAGGGCGAAAAAATGGACGTTTTTTAAATAATCTAACTTTCGGAGGGGGTATACTTTTTTATTGCATATTTAGGTGAATTACGAGAATGGTCTTTTCAGCACCAAAAACCCGGAAAACCCGGAAGATTCTCATACCTGCTTATTGTCTTAATACCTTAGGTCTAAGCACAAAATATGAATTCTCAATTACTAAAAGAGCCGTGTTGGTTAGGCCTCAACAATTTAGTAAACGTATGCGGGCTATCGATTGTATCGAATTGCAGAATTTGTCTTATCTGAAAGTAAACCTTCTGTAACACTCCTATAAGCGTAAACCAACTAATCAAATATTTATATCTGTGCTTTGACTACACCCAGTCAGGGTGCTCTGGATACCAATGTAATCATCTTACGGTCACATAGACATGGCTTACAGTATATTATTATGCCCATTTCACCTCTGAGGACCGAGCGTCGAGACCATTCCCACAAAATGAGTCACTTCTTTTAACTTATTGAGGGTCGCTCGGACCGCACGGTCCGGACCGGACCGAGCGTCGGACCGGACCGCGCCCAGCCCTGATGACAGTGATTTCATCATGGTGGAGCAATGCAAACTGGCAAACGTGACAGCTGCAACTAATTGAAGCCAATGAGGAGCGATACACTAAACCGATGCTATTAAATGCATACTCCTAGAATTCGCAGGCTCATTTCGCGATGTCAGATGACCAGTTCAGCGACCGGGACGAACTCGCGTTTCAAATTGACACGTTGGATGATGCAATTTTTTTGATTCTTCGGCTTCGAATGCTTGGTTTAATTGTGTATTAAAAGTTTGACATACCTACACATGTAATATGTCTTTTCTTTGATAATCTCATCGTTTGAGTCATGAGAAGCATATAAAGTGTAAGATGAAATATACACATTGCATCGAAAATTTCAAAAATACTGCATAGAAAGCATCCTTGCATATTTCAAGATCATCGACATAACAAGTAAACTTAATATTTCATCACGTGATGCATTATTGCTGATAGATAAATCAACAGCAGATACATTATTGGATTTGACTAAGCAAAATCACACTTAACTGTAATTACAAAAAAACACGGTCTAAGGCAAACATTGATATTTTTCTTTCAGAAGGCTTGCAGCTGCGGTTATAGGCCCAATTATTTTCTTCAACACTTGTCGCAAAATAAGATCTGAGTTAGCCTTACGTGATACAAGAATCTATATAAGAATTGTAGAACATCAAAAGATAAAATATTTTATATATTGTAGCTGTTTTGATCATTTCAATAAGGGCGCTTGGTACCCCCCACTGTACCACGCGCTCTTATTGAAAATTCAAAATCTAAATGTAGTAGAATTTTAGTGCATGTGTTTTAGTGCTATCACATACCTGTTCATTACTAAATAAATGAGTATGTAATAAGAACAAAAAATATTTTCGATAAGGGCGCTTGGAACACTTGCTGTACCAAGCGCCCTTATTGGAAATTCAAAATTTGAAAACTCAAAATTTCTGTTTCATGCCCTTTGGTACTGGCACATAGCTGTTTGCTAATATATAAATGAATTTGTAATAAGATCAAAAAACATTTTCTACCAAGCGCCCTATTTTCTTGAATTTTGTACAGAGAGCCCTGATCATTGTTATAATGTACGAAGCGCCCGAATTTCTGATAATCGCGTGTACCAAGCGCCCCAATCATTAATAATGATTACAATAATAAAGCATGATTATCATAATGTCAAACTAAGTGAATTGTGTGCACATAAGGGTCCATTCTAAATTATTAACTGGATGCTGGCATGGTCTACATTTATGTGAAATCCGAATCATATTGAATATTTATACTTGCACTTTTCTCTTTATTACGATTTCTATAACTGCCATACCGAAATTTTTATTCCACATGCTATTATTTCGTAATTACACTAATTGACATTTTCAAGTGAGAATCATATTCATTGCCGAAAAAATGGGAGAGCCTTAACTGACGTGGATTGATGCAGAATTGCTCTTTTGGAAGACAGCATATGCTTGGTCAATGCTTTATGGAAGTTCATTAAACAATCATATGAATGATAGATTAGTTTGCTGGATATCAGAGGGCGTTTCAGTTTAATCCAGGACTTAGCCAGGGGATAGAAAGGTTAAAACAGGGTTTAAACATGGCTTAAATAGGGTGAAGCCTGGCTAAACCTTCAACCATGTCAGCAGATACTACCCTGCACTACAACGTGAAAGTAATCCATTTCATAGCGCTGCTGACGTCTCCGCACTTATTAGAAACATAATTCAAATTTACTCAAATTCGATAAAAATGGATTCTGTATTTCACACAAACTCATGCTTTCACTCTAGCCGAGCAAATTATTCATCATTGTTAAAATGACAGCAATCATCGATTAAAGAGGATATCTGTAGATTTCTTGCTTGTCTTGTAACACACGTCTCAATTCCCAGAGACGTCATCAGATTTACGAGAAAAGACCACTTACCGGAATTGCTTGCTGCTTTGTTCAACAGTGAGCTGTATGCGTGTGAAGCAATCTCCAACTCATTTGACAAGACATGAAGCTGTTCCAGAAGATGAATGTCTGTCAATTGAGCTACCTGCAAAAAACGGCAACTAATGATCTCCTCAGTGCATTTCGCAGAATGACAAGGCAATGATAACTCAAACAAACATACCTAGGGTGTCATACACTTCGCCTCATAATGTTGGCTTTCGATCTTTACCTGAGGAGCCCTCTTTTCTCTGATTGTATAAAACATTTGTATTTTTTAGTCTCTCCGCTATCAAGGCAACAGAAAGGACATTAAGTTACTGCTTCGATTAATGAGCAATTAAAGATGGAAAATAAAAAGTACTGAGTGACTGCAATCAAGATCGGCGACTCATTAGAGAAGACTGAAAGGATACTGTTACGCCTTGCTCAATGGAAAATAATAAAAGTAATGATAATCAGAATTCGGAATGTTGCATTCATAAATGTTTGTGCAGATCTACCATTGATTGAAAATATTTTCGAAAGAGTAAATTTTTTGACGGTAAAATATTTGATTCTTGAAAGCGATATATTCCAGTTGCCACCATCAGCTATCTTCAGACAATGAGTAAGTAAAATTTGAAAGTTATACTCATTCATCTGTAAAACAACTAAATATTTTTATTAACGACAAACAACAGCGAAACGTACAGATACACGTAAGTGTTAAGTCAGAGATGCATGTGAATACTCAATTAAGTAAAAAAAGTCAAAAGTTAAGCGTAAGACATGTAACTAAGTAAGTTTCGATGTGAGGAACAATCGACGTTAAATGGTATATGTATAAGTAAATAAAGCAGATAGCTGACCAGCCATTGAAATGATAAAACTATCTTAATTTATATGTAAACTATCTTCTATTTCCTATCCAGCAGTTTTACGAATGAATTAGTGCAAATTTTAAATTTTTGTATTCACGAGTTATATTTGCACGGGTGGGGTTGTATCAAAAAGGTTTCAAGACCACATCACAGACATTGGTAAGACAGTGTTAGTCTCAAATAAAATAAAAGCCAGCTAAAACTGATCAGCTTGAGAACAAAAGTTCTCTCCCTGCAACCTTGAAGCATACAGACTGATTGCGTATCTTGTCGGGCAATCTATTCCACGAATGAGAAGCAGAGGAGGAAAATAGTCTCTTCATTGTTGTCTTCAATCTCAATTTTGGGACAACGAGAGCAGAAGAATTCGAGGAACGCAGGCGCCTACTGCATCGAAATTCATTGCTTGAAGATAGCTGCAGCTGGTGGCAGCTGAAATCAGCCAATAATCAAATATTTTACCATCAAGAAATTTGGTTCTTTCCAAAAAATAATTTCATGTGTGTGTGTGTGTGATGGTTTAACGTCACTACTATCCCTTACTGGAGGCTTGGACGGTGTTGACATAGTCAGACTTAAATCTGGAGATTTAATTTAGGTTAGAGTCAATTTAGGTCGTCTTCCATTTGATCACTCTCCTGTGTGCGAACAGCGTTGCTAATGTGATGCTCAGTAGCTGCCACAACTTTATAATTCCACCAAACAATCGGCTTGATTGATTATTTTTTCTATTTTGAGAGAAGCCGAAAAAAGTGATGTTGCGGTAAAAATAGCTATATTCTGCCGACACCTTTCGACCGGCACAGCCAGTCATCGTCAGGCGAATGAGGCATTCATGTCACCAATGCAGAGCACAAATCAAGTGAAGCAGTCAATGAAATGCAGCATAGATAGATGATTAACAAGATGAGGCATGGAGTTCTGTGCTACTACTGACTTGTAAGGGAAAGTAAGAAGTAAGAAACGGAAAAAAGAAAAAGTTATGAAAAGCAGAAGTCACTGGTTGTGCCATATTGGTTGTGCTTATTCCGGTAAGATGAAGCGAGCTTCTTAGACCACCAAGTCTCCTTGAAAACCCTCTATCTCCAATTCTCATCTCTGTCAATTATCTTCATGCCACTGACCTTTACAAGTCCCATCCTCCAACTCCAATGAATAATGAATAATGCAATTACTGGTACATCCTAAATCTCTCAATTTCAGGTGAGTTGAATGATTCCTAAACCATATTTTACACGGGCCATTTTGAGCTTCGAAAATCCTGGGAAAGGGGTTCCTGGAACTCCTTTGATTTTTAAGTTCCAGTGATTCAACCGTTCCCAAAATTACGATTCCATACATTTGGTGCATGTTCGTTCCAATGCTGGTATCAGCTTCCGATAACTCGGTCATCTTGTTACTATAAATGGCAATTCAAAATTTGAAACCCAGTTTTTTCGAAAACCCCATCTTCTGTTGGAACTTGAAGGAAATTGTTTAGATAAGCGACATGTTTTATGTTATTAAAATAAAGTTGTTCTGATACTATCAATGTAATGCAATATAGTGACACAATGATTTTAATGTACTTGCGATTGAAGATTCATACTTCAGTTGAATGAAGATTCAGGTTTAACAAAATTTTTTTTACTGTTTGACGCATAATTCAATTATTCCGCAGTCGACTTCCGATGAGTCGCAAATCCAGCACTAGAGTATTTTATGAACAGAATTTTTCCGCCAAAACATAAGGATTGGAGAAAATAGAACCCTGAGGGGAGGGAGGGGGGGGGGGGTTGAGTGATTCAGAACCGAAACCACATTGGTGTTCCTGATAGTATTTTTAAAGACATTTATTGTACTTCCATACGAAATGGTTTTTAGCTTGGCTTTGTTGTGTATTGTTCCGTTGATTGAGTATCCAAGAGTATTATTGGAAATCGAAAGGAAGGGCATTCGAAAAGTATAACGTTAGTCAAACGGCGACCATGTCAGCACTGCTTTTAGCCTCTAGTGGGATGGTGAGTCGACAAAATCATATCAGGTCATGCACGTGGTTACCGGACATTTAAGGAATTCTCTTTCCTAAGCTGCAGATATCTGCACAAGCAAATGATCACAGTCAAGTAGCCTATATACAAAATCCAAAAGCGGCAATCAAAATTCTATTGATTCAAGGGCCTAGGCTACCTATAGATGTCATGTAGTGAGCTTCGGTGACGCGTGCTTCAAGCGGAAATTTACATTTTCCAAAATTTCCAGACTGTAGATATCAGCTGATTTATTGATATGATTCCACGAATACCTGACTAAAGCTAAATTTAACACAGTTTACAATGAATAAAATGAATAGCAGGGTGGCGGCCAGATTTCAAGCTTCAAATTTCCGGGCGATTCCCAGGCTATTTCATCGAATTTCCGCGATATTTTTCCAATGATACCGAGGTATGTTTTCCAATGATACCGCTCAAAAATTATTCGGACACTTCGTTAATCTATTCTTATCACAAAATCTGAGATATCTCCTGTTTGAATTTTGTCACCAAATTTTAACGTGAACGACATTTGCCCCTATCGCGCTCAGTTTTCAAAAATTTTGAATTCTGTAAGCGGTGGTTCCTAAGATTATAACCGTATACTTTTCCTCATTCCTCAATGGTCTGCAGTAGGTGAACTACGCATGTGATCTAAATGATTTCACATCGGTAGAACAATTGACTTACTGAACTTTCCAACGATCAAAAAATACTTCATTTCTATCACCTGATGCATAGAATTCTATGAAGTTGTATTAGTAGTATATAGTGTGACATCCGGCGCGGCGCTTCGCTTGCACCGGATGTCACACTTTTGCGGTTTTTTTTCAAAATTTACGTGGTCTATAAATTTTCAAAAATTTTATGTAGACTCCAAATTTCACGTGGCCGAAAATTTAGGTAGTATCAAATTTTCAAAAAATCAAAATTTCAAAAATTTAAGTTGTCTCCAAATTTCGAAAATTTAGGCAGACGAAAAATATCACGTAATCGAAAATTTAAGTTGTCTCAAAATATCACGTAATCGAAAATGTAGGCGGTCTCAAAATATCACGTAATCTAAAGAAAATCGCGTGGCCGAAAATTTAAGTTGTCTCAAAATATCACGTAATCTAAAGAAAATCACGTGGTCGAAAAATATCACGTAGTCGAAAATTTAAGTTGTCTAAGAATTTCACGTAGCCTTAATATACCAGAAGATTGTATTCAAAATATTTCTTTAAAAATGGAAACCTCAGAAATTGAAGAAGCCTCAACAGGGACGGCGACGACGAAAATGGAAGAAACAAAAGTGGAAGAAACCGCAAGAATATATCCTTCGTTATCACAATTAAAAACAAGTGAAATAGACATTGAAAAAATGAACAAAGAAAAACATAAAGATAGAGTTAGGAATATGAAAGATAGGGAATCTCAATTATTATTAAAATTAGAGCACTATAAAAAATTAAGAAAGAGATGGTCTAATGTTAAGAATGTAACACAAGGAATTGGAATTGCTCGTGATGAGATCTCTTTTTCCTCTTACTCATCGACATAACTGACAATCGCACTTGACAATTGTTCTCGTGATGCGGCTAATTGACTGAGTGATCTGATGCCTATTCATTGTCTTTGTTGATCCGTGAAAGTATTTTTTATTTTCATGAGAAAACAATTTTTATTTCCATGACATATATATCTTTTATTGTTAAAAAATGATGTTACCAAATGTTGGTGGAGGTGCATATATCCCGAATAATCGTGAATCAGAAATAGAAATAGAAAATTATATCATGAAAACTGGAGACGTTTTATCTGGTCCATTGCATCTTTCTATTCTTCCGCAACAAAATACAGAGTTAACAAATAAACAATATGTTGATACACAAATCAATGACTTAAAAGAAAAATATATAAACGATGTTTTGGTTCCACTGATGAATGAATTAAAGTTGCTTAAACTTAATGACAAATCATTAAACGAAAAATTATTAAAACTTGATAAAAAGGATAGAGAGCTAGAAGCAGATATAGCAAAACTTTTTAAAAAGATTTCAGAACAATCAAAAATTTTAATATTACTTTCTATAAAGTTAAAATCTGCAGTCATTAAAAATAAACATCAGATACAACTATTGAAAGACCAATTAGAAGATGAAATAGAAAAATTTCCTGAAAGAATTAAAAAAGATTTAAATAAGTTACAAGCTACATTCCAAAAAAGTGTTGATGAATTAAGTTCTAAAATTACACAACAAATGAAAAAGATGAATAGAATAATAAATGTAGTAAACTCACTTAATCAAAAAGTTGATAAAATGAAAACTCTTATAATCAATTTAGAAAACGAATTAAAGAAAAATTTACAAGAAAACTGTAAAGGAAATAAAGAACAGTTAGATGCTGTTAAAAATCAGTTAGATGTTCTTAAAGTTCAATTGAATGCTCTTAAAACGGCGTTGAAGATGAATCAGCAGAAAATGCAAGTTAATAGAAAAGAAATTAAAATACATCACACGCTGCTTGACGCAATAGATAAAGTGCAACGGAAAATTAATAAAGTTATCACGAAGTTGTTATCTATTCACACACGTAAATCTTGATCAGATCAAAGGTCCTGAGGTTACTAACCAATAGAACATTGTTCAGAGGCTTTAGCCGATGACGAACGTAAATCTTAACGTAAATATTTTTTCCAAAAGACAAATTTATTCCTAAAAAATGCCTATAATTTATAAACACAATCTTAAACATTTTGCTTCAAATCAAAAAATAGCACATGAACCATCTATGAAACCTGTGTACCATTATGACAGTGCAGAAACAATTCAAAAAGAAGGGACTGGCATCTTTTCTGGTATTGGAAGTATCGTTAACTTGATTAAAAATAATAAAGATTTGATTACATCTGCTGCTAAAGGAGCAGGTGCTATAGGTAGTACAGCTAGTGCAATATCAAATGCTGTTAAGTCACAAAATGAATTAAAACAACTAGAAACTATTCGTAAACTTAAGAATGATCCTGAAGAACTAAAAAAATTAAAAAAACTTTCAGAGGAAACAAAAAACAAAATTGCTAACATAGCTGCAGGGTCTGAGAGTAAACATGAGAAGAAATCAGGCGTAGCCATAGAACCTACGGTTCCTTCAATTGAAGAAATAAGAGGTAATGGTGTAAACAGCGGAGCTGGAACGCAGTTAGGTACTGGTTTAGCAAAATTCTAAAATTATATTTTTTCTGTGTGTGAGAATTTTTTCTGTGTGTGAGAAAAAACAAAAAAGTCAAATTATTTTTTAAAAATGTCTTCTCTTACCGAAAATAAATTTAGATTAGACGATCCTCCGTTCGTCAGTTACAATCAAAAAAAGAATGACTATATAATAATTGCTATGAATCCCGGATCTTCTAGTAGAGTAAATACTGGAGGTGATTTAATTTTTGAAGTTGATAATCAGCAGAGTTATTTATATTTACCTGATTCCTTTTTACACTGTCAATATTCTTTATATAGTGATGCCAATTTTACAACACCACTACCAGATACCGATAATATTGCATTAGAGAATAATTTTTTTCCAAGAATATTTACACAAATGCGTTTAGATGTTGCAACTCAAAATATAGAAACAATAAGTGATTCTCCAGGTGTAATTGATACAATGCTTAGATTTGTAACAATTGGTGAAAATAATAGAAAGTATGAAATCGAAGGTTGGTTTCCTGATACTAATGATGGTATAATTGTTGATGATTTAACTCACGCTGTAACAGATGCAGCAGGAATTGCGAAAGATGTAGAAAATATTGCAAATCATTTAGATAAAACAAACAATAGTGCATATAAAGAACGACGTGAATTTAACAATAAAAGTAAACAGACAGTAAATTGGTCATTGTCGCCATTATTCGGATATTTAGATTATGACAAAATATCATGTCAATTAAAATTTAAATTAATAATTCATCGTACAGCAAATAATGAATTAATCTTTTTATGTAAGACTGGAAAAAAAAGCATATCTAAAACTTGATAGACTTGAATGGTGGATTAAGCATATTACTCCAAGTTTAGAGGTCGAATTAGCTATTGCAAATAGATTAAATACTAACAAACCAATTCCAGTAAATTTTCAAAAGCGTACTGCTAGTTCTGTAACGTTTTCCGAACAAAGATTTAACTGGCATTTTACTAGAACTTCGAATACTCCAAGATATTTTTTACTCGCTTTTAAAAGAAATAATTCTCCAAGTTTTGATAAGAACAACAATCTTTTTCATATTAATACAATTCGAAGTTTACAAGTTGCTCTAAATCAAACCCGATATCCAATTGATCCATTAAGATTCGATAATACCAATAATCAATTTATGGAAGGATATGATGCTTATCGAAATCTTTGTATAGAATTTGGAGTTGAACCACAATTAACTCCTGGAGATTGGAGACATTTATATCCTGTTTTCTGCTTCGATTTAAGTGCACAATCTGAAGATATTATCAAGACTGGTTGTGATGTTACAATTAATATTGAAAAGAAAGATTCCACAACTTCATTGATGGCTTATGGTTTATTGCTAGAAGATGTAAAATATTCTATTGAAATTCTTAATGGAAAGATGGCTAGGATTGGTTAATTAAAATTTTTTCATAACTAGAATAGATTAAAATTTTTTCATAACTAGAATAGATTAAAATTTTTCATATCTAGAATAGATTAAAATTCTTTCCCAACTTAAATTTTTTTATTAAAAATGTCGCAAGCGAAAACTAATAATAATAATAATAAAACTGTTGAATTAAAATTACGTAACATTGTTGACAAAAATACACCTAAAACTATTACGATTAGCAAAAAGAAATATTACATAAGTAAACCAATGATAGCGAACATTAAATTACAAGAAGAAAAGAATGGCGGTATTCTCCCATTAATTCCACTAATAATAGGTGGCATAGCAGCACCAGGAAGTGTTGCAGGTGGGACAGCTGGTATTGTCCAAGCAGTAAATAAAAATAAATCAGAGAAGGCAGCATTAGAAGAACAAAAACGTCATAACAGAGAGTTAGAGAAAGTTGCTAGGGGAGAAGGAATAGTAGATAATTTTATTAGTAAATTAAATTTAATTGATGAAGGAAAACGAGTTCTTAGAAATATTCTCCACAATGTTGATGATTTAATTGAAATTAAAGAAACTAAAGATGGTTCTGGAATATATCTAAGTCCTAGTATGATTAGGTGAAACAATTATTTTATTTTATCTTTAAAAATGAATTCCGCAAGTTCTACAAATTCCGAAAATTTAATTAAATTAAAAATATCAAATCTAGATGTAATGGATTATCTCTTAAAAGTACATAAAACCTCAAATTGTCGGCACACCGGTCGGCTGCACACTGGAGGTGATATACAAAAAACATTAGAAAACTTTCCTGGATTTATTTGGAGTAAATATTCAAAAGAAAAACATCTTCCTGGTCATTCATATACCGGTCCAGGAACTCGATTAGATATAAGACTAGATGAGAATAATAATCCAAAACCAGGTGAAGAACCAATAAACAGAGTAGATGCAGCACCTTACAGACATGATTTAGCTTATCGAAATCATGACCTAAGTTCTCGACATGTAACTGATAAGATGATTCAGGAATTAGATAGTATTCAAAATCCTACATTTAGAGAAAGAATTGAAAGAATGTTTGTTAAGAAAGCTTTACAAACTAAAATATTATTCGGACAGGGTTTAGACAAAATTCATAACTCTGAAACCTACGCGTCCGAAATGTCGAATGACCCAAGCCGCTACGCGTCTGAAATTCATAAAGAATATAGAAGGCCTAAATATCTATTGAAAGTAAAAGTATTTAATAAAGATGATATTTGGAGTGCTGATCTTATTCATATGCCGAATGAAAAAGATTATAAATACGCATTGACCGTTGTAGATTTATATACACGATACGCTTGGGTAAAGCCTTTAAATAACAAAAGTGGTCTGTCAGTAAAATATGCGTTTGAAGAAATCTTTAAAGAAACTAATAGAAAGCCAAGGAAGCTATTCGTTGACAAAGGGACTGAGTTTTATAACAGAAATATTCAGGCACTATTTGAAACTGTTTATTCAACTGAAAATGCAGGAAAGGCTGTAGTAATAGAGCGATTTCATAGATCATTAAAAAATAAATTATTTAAGAAATTTACTGAGCAATGAAATCAGAAATGGTTGAAGATATTACCAGGAGTTGTAGAACAGTACAATAATAAAGTTCATTCAGGTATTGAAGAAACTCCAAAGAATGCTTCTGACGATCCAAATTTAATACAAAAGAAAATATTCGAAAATAATTATTCGAATGAGAGTAATCCGAATTTTCAGAAACTTAAGCCGAAATTTAAGATTAGAGATAGAGTTAGAATATTTAAGTATAAGAATAAATTTGAAAAAGGCTTTGTTGGCTATTGGACTAAAGAAATATTTGAAGTTTGTATAATAAACCAAACTTATCCGCTTACTTACGAAATCAAAGATTTAGATGGTGAAGATATCAGAGGCCGAATTTATCAAAATGAATTGCAAAGAAGTGATTTTTAATTTTTGGAACTAACGTTTCGGGAATTAAATTCCCTTATTCAATTCTAACATAATATCTAGAAATGGTACTCCTTCCTGTAATTTCAATAAAACATAAAGACATAATTGACCACAATAAGTAGTTCCTGGTTTTTGAATTTGAAAAGTATTGTATGTTCCATTTCCAAGTAATTCTTTGACTTCATTTGTTGGAGGCAATCCATATGAGTCGAACCAATAGTTCTCAGCCTCTGGGCGGTCAAAAAAATAATTATCTCCATTTTTATTTTTTGTCCCGCATACCAATGTACTCCTTTTTTATCTGACGTGTGAAGATTTGTTATGAAATTTATAGTTGGCTTATTTTTTAGGAATTGTAATTCGTCTCTCATCAATATGTGAAAATTCTTTATTCCCAATTGATTTGCGATCTTATTTAAATCGAAATTTGTCGTGGTTTGTTTGCCATATTGTTTTCAGAAATCATTTATGTTGCTCATTTTAAATGGAATAAAATGTATTGTTTAACAATGTTCCATTTTTACTTTTATGAATTCCCATTAAGAGGATATTGTTTGTTTTATCTGTATTAAGACAATAGCAACATCTGTTACCACATTTCTCAAACTGCATGATTGTTTTAGGGGATCATACGGGTTGTGCATTCATAACATAGCGTTAATAACATAAAAGCAATCTATTTATTCATTCTCTGCTTTGAGGGAATATTCTGTTGTTATAGCAATCATTCAATACAATATCGCAGTATCGACAGTCGAGACCGATTGTCAAGCGAAAACCAAAACTTTTCTGGTTCCGGTTCCGGATGTGGTTTGCGTTTTGGTTGATGAAATGATTTACAATGCGGTGCAATTTACCCATTGTCATTCAAGTACATTTAATCATACCCGTCATGTCATACCCGTATGTTGTCAAGCAAACTTCATTTAACTACAATGCCGCTTTGCTTAGATCACCATTCATAATTTTCACTTACTATTTAAACACACACACAATTCATAAAACGTGACACATTACAATCTTAGTTTAAATTTTATCGTCACAATGGTTGGATCTACTGAAAGATCTGTTCGATTGGAGACAAAGCGGAGAAGAATTCAGAAGTTAACAAGGGAAATCATACATCTGCAAGCACGAAGTAAAATATTCTTACACTTGGATATAGGAAGAATTTTTTTAACGATCGGAGACTCGCACATAAATTATACAATTGATAAGAAAAAATTAAGCTTAATTGAACAACGGCAGAAAGTA
Organism: Prostheceraeus crozeri; assembly: GCA_907163375.1. NCBI lineage: Eukaryota > Metazoa > Platyhelminthes > Polycladida > Euryleptidae > Prostheceraeus > Prostheceraeus crozeri. The sequence continues at coordinate 23,522 of CAJQUW010002056.1, read as the reverse complement.
ATATTTTCTTTAAATAGAACCTTATCACAAGAACGGGACGATCAAATTATTGAACAATCAACAACATCATCGAAGAACGTCGATACAACAGGGCCGCCAACTTATCGAAGAATTATGTTAGAACAATCTCAACATAATATGCAACCTATTCAAAATATGCAACCTGTTCAAGAAATTCAATCTATGTCAAATATTCAACAATTACAAAATTTGGTATAGCAATACCTAACAGATTAACAAATAATGATACATTAAAATGTTTAAAATCTGGAATTGATGATGAAAGAAATGCCTTGAAAAAAGCAGCACCAATAATATCTGATGCCAAATCTACATTAGCTGACGAAAAACAAACAATTGAAGAAGACCAATAATAAACGGTGTCAGTGCTATAATTAATTAATTATATTTTTAGATATAAATTTTCTAGACATAAATTTTAGTTGTAATAAAAAAATTATTATTCCCATGTGTCATCATCATCACTTAAATTACTCTCACTGACGATTGTGTGAAATATTTCAGCTTGAATATCTTCTCCGTTATAAGGTAACATAATTTCATTTTCGTCAGGTGCTTGACGTTTAAGAATATTTATTTGACCAGAAAATTTTTTTTCTTCAGTATTATTATTTTTATCAGGAATACTAATTCCAGTTTCTAAAGATCTTTTCCATGGTCTATTAACTGTAGTCGATAATGTTTTACCCGAATATAATTTTAGAAAATCTTCTACTTTTACTTTATCTTGTTAATATCCTTTAAATGTTTTCTTTTCGCTAAGTCTTCCTTGTTCATCTACAGTAATACAGTATTTTACTTTAGGTGCAATAAACATTGCAAAAATAATTCCACCATTTCCATAATCATTTTTTCCTTGACACAATTCTCCCCTAACATATCCAGCAGCATCTAATTTATTGAAGAGTTCATTAGAAATGTATATTGAATCAGTGTTTTTTACAATTAATGGAAAACCACATTTAAATGCCCCATCTTCTGTTTCAATATCATAAACATATTGTTTTTTATTATTTTAATATCTTACAGTGGTGTCATCTTTGGTTATATTATTTTTAACTTGACACGCAGTAAAACACAATGGTTTATTTTGTCTTTCGCTTACTACCAAATTAATACCTAGAGATGATGCCAAATTGTATAAACCACTAAAGGTTTCTTTATTTTTCTGTGTAAAACAAATAGTTGCATATTTACTTGTAAAAAAAGATTTCTTGCTCCTATCTGCTGCATAAAATCCAACAAAGAACCAATATCTAATATCATATTCAGCATTTAGAACATACCAAGGAACACGTTTTTCTTTAAACTGATTATAATAATTTTCACTAAAGTATATAGCATATTGTTTTGGATTTTGAAAATTAAGTTTGTATACCCTAGATGATCTCATTGTATCATATATTTTACAATCATTGTTGTAAACTTCATTAATATATGTTTTTAATTTAATTAAGAGGTTTAGGTCTTGGCTATTTAAAGTAGAACAATATCTGACTCCTGATTCATAATTATAGATTCCAGCAGAAGCATCTCCTAAAAAGAACCCTTCTATAAATGCTTGCTTACATCTTAAATTAGGTGGATCATTAACATAAATATCACTTACAATTTGTTTCAATGTGATTGTATTGTCGTGTAAAAATAATTTATTATGTAGTAAATTTGTTCCTATATTTAATTCTTATGGCTTTATTTCATTACCTATTTCATCTAACAATGAGTGATCTTCAGTAACATCTACTATTCCCATTTTTGTTCTTATTCGATAAATACGTTTATTTGTAAGATGTCTAATATTTTTTTTTACTTTAATCCATCCATTATGAGTATAAATTTCTAAATTATCAATAAATGAAATTTCTTTCATATCACCATTAATTTCAAACGGATTAATTTTATAGTTGTTTACAATACTATCTATTCTAGAAATAAATAATGAATTATTCTTTCTCAATATTACAGGCGTGTCAGCTGTTACTGAATCTGTATAATGAATGTATTTTTCGTTGAAACCATTAATTTCTAAAATAAAGTTATTCATGATTCGTCTAGAGTGAGAAAGAATAAAAGAACATAAGTGTGATGGCATGAATGACGTCTTCCCATCTTTTACAATATTAGCTTTAAGAAATTCATCATCTTCCATTTCTACTTTCGCTAAATATTGTTCATCATTTAATTTTTCATAATCTTTTACTTCTTGAGAGAAATTTTTTCTCAATGTATTCTCATTCCATAAATGATATTTAGTGGTTATATCTTTTTGTACAGTTTTGTCATATAGTGAATTCATCAATCATTTAATTAACTCATCACCTACAGTGTTTCCTTCTGTTTTATATTTTTTTCTCAAAATGAAAAGTTTTTCAATATATTTTCGAAATGGTGAAACTTGATAATTTTTTTCATAAATTATACCATCAGTAATACGTAAGATTTTTCCCCCACATCTAACAATTTCTTGTATGTCTACAGAAGTTAATACATCATAACATATACCATTTCTAAGCCTGATTACTTTTACATGAGAATTATTACTTTGATTTTTAACTATCTTTTATAGGAACTGGTTGAAAAAACATATCATTGGGATATTGAAAAACAACCGTACATATTCCAGTTTTAGGTCTAAATGTTTGAGTATTAAATTTTGATACTATTTCTCGTTCTTCTTCTTGACGAAATTTTCTAGCTGATTCAGCTTTAGGGTATTCTGAATTTTCATCATACATAGCTGATGGATATAAAGATGTTGCATCAAAAGCCATTAGAAATTCATTTTTTTGTTCAAGTAGTTGATTTGAAATTTTCTTACAAATTTCAGTTTTATCTCCTAAATCTCGATACTGTTTCATTAAATCCATTAAATTACTTCCAGGGGACAAAGTCCCCCCAGCGCAGCGATCAGGTAAATACTGTTTTAATATTGGTAACAAGATGTTACAAAATGGCGATATGTATTTTCTTATATTTGCTGAAACTCTTCCACCTTTAACAGATTTTCTAATATAATTTCTAGCCCATAAATCTATATGAGAATGAATATTTATGTAATCATTTTTTACGCTTTTCATCCAACCGTTAAATGTTAAAGCGGAGGATGTCAAATTAGTAGTTATATCTTCACCAACTAAATCTCGCATAACATTATTATATTTGTAGATACAAAAAGCTAAAGAAAGAATATCGTTAACTAAATATGGTCTCCATTCATTTTCTTTTTCTTTATAATTTTCATGTTATGTCTCCAATTTCATAATTTAATTTACACACATTGGTAGGGATTTTAAAATTCTCACACCATTTAGAAAGACTTGTTTTTACATGTTGATAACTACATTTCATTATAATAGTTTGAAGTGCTAAACTACCTGGAGGTGAATTTTTTTTCATATTATTATTGTTTTTAAATCTAAAAGATTTTTGATTATATCTACTAACACATTCAGTTGTATAAGGATTTTGTAATGAAGCAGTTAATATTCCTGGTGAAGTTTTAAGAGGCGGTTTAGATAATTCTAAATTAGCTTTTATCGGAAAATAGGAATCAAAACCTGATGAATTGTGAGCTATTAAAGTTACTTTCGAATAATTAAATTTTCCAAGAGTTTTAAAAAATTGATTTATCGGACATGCGTCCTCTGGGTTTCCCCCGATTGGACATTCATCATCCTCAGTTCTCGTAAATATTTTCACACAATTTTGAAGTTTCTTAAATTCTAATTCAGTTAAATTATTATACTCATAAATTTGTTTTTTAACTTTTTTAATTTCATCTTCATCTTTTGATCGTTTAATTTTAATCATATCACTTAACAAACGTGTTTCTAATTCTTTCAATCTTTGCTTCGGTAAGCAACATATAAATTTATTAAAATTAATAGCTCCTACAGCATAAGGAATAGGATGTGCTGTTGAACGGTTAGGATAAAGAAAAGTTTCAAGATCCCATATATATGTTGAACCATAGTCAATTGGTTTCTTTGTTATGGTTTTATACGGAAGTGTTGTTAGATTTTCATCAGTAACTGTTTTATATATTGGTTTGAAATTATTTTCAATTTCTCTAATAGCTTTTAATTTATGAGTTTTATTAATTAAACAATAGTGTCCAATTGTTGAACCTTCGTGAAAATAATTGTAATAAACATAATTATGAAACGTTTCAATTCCTCTAGGATTTAAATGACGATTGGCAGGACTATAATATTGAACACATTCTCCAAAATATTTATTGAATTGAGAAAATTTGCAGTTTGACATTACTCCTGTTCTAGATGTGGCTTTCTCTTTATATAAAAAATTATTAAACATTTCTTTCATCATTTCTCCTTGTTCTTCATTAAAACCTCGTAAAACATTATAACATTTAATAAAACAAAAATCTTCAGAAGGAATATAACAATATTCACCGAAATATTCTTTGATTCTATATTTCATATTAATACCTGCACCTCTATGCGATCTTTGTACTAACTTCATTCCAAAATCTTCATATTAAAAAATTACCTGTAAAAATCCATTCGTTAGCATCGGATTTCTCATTCAGATTCGAAAACCATGTTTCAAATGATTTTTTACTATAGAAGGTTACGTAAAAATTTTGAATTATATTTTCCTGATCTTTAACAACTTTTCCAAGTAAAATAATAATTTTACCATTTGCTAAAAGTTTCCGATATCATTTACTACATTAATAAAAGATACATTTTCATATTTAATTTCATTTGGATTAAATAAATTACATAAATCATCACCAAGTTCATCCTTAATTCTATCATCAAAAAAGATATCAGTAATAGGAGTTTCTAATATTTCTTTTGTTCTACGGTTCTGTTTTTTAATATTACGTCTAATACTACGCCTAGTACGTTTCTGTTTTTTAATACGTTTACTACGTTTAATTTGTGCATCAAACTCTGCAATTTGTTTCTTGTTTAATTTATCAATCCTAGACGTTAGTCCGTGAGACATTTCACGATTCATATTTTTTAAAAGAAAAAATGTATTTTTACATATACACAGGAATATGTAATTGATGTAATGTTACTAATTCATGTGTTGTTAAATTTTCTTTCTTAAGCAACCACCATAAATTATTGTATGCCAAAAATACTCGGAAACTTCTTAAACAAAGTGGAAAGTCTTTTGTTTTAACACACGGTTTAATACCATGTTTTGTTTTATAAACTGTAACGAGCGCTACGTATTTATGATGATAATAAAATCTAACTTCTTTCTTCGAATTTACAGGATTTGTAGGATGTCGATAATATTTTAAAACTGGTACATGTTCTATCTTGTAAGCATTCAACATATTTTTTTTATTAACAAAAAATTTATAGGAAAAAATTATTCGATCACTCCGCGAAAATATTTTCTATCGACTTTCAGTCGAGGCGAAGCTTAGTCAGAGAACAATTGTTCGATAACTCTATCATGAATTTTTTTATCAATATTAATTGTAATGAAGCCATAATCTTTTGACCAAGTATTGTTACACGATTGTTTAAATTCATCTTTATTTCTTACACATAAATCTCTTAACAAATTACTTAAGTTTCTTGCATTTATTTCAAATAGTATAAATATATTTGCATTCTTTCTAATAACACTTCCGTCTAATGAATACATACTTTGTGTTAAATAAAAAACACTACAGTTATTATGTCTACCTCTTGTGAAATAATTTCTCTGAACTGACTGATTTCTATCATTAACACAATCATCAAAAATTACACAATGTTTCATTGTTTTATCTAGTTTACTAGGATCTTGCATATTACCACTATCATCTATTAATTGTATCTTTATATGCTTATTTTTATTGGATTCTACTAACTGATTATTTTTTGCTGCTTCTTCACACCACGAACTTATTTCTTCTTCATCTTCAGATTTTTCATATTCTTTGAATAATGAAGCAATTGCTGTTTTTTTAAGATTATTTTCAAATCCATATTTTAAAAATTGATAGACGGGTTGTTCTGCTGTTGTTGTATAAATTATAAGATTGTTATAATCCAAAAAATTTGGAGTCGTTAAAATTTTAAATAATAGATACGTTTTTCCACAACCCGATCTTCCACAAATAACTGACAAAACTTTATTAGATAAATTTGGATGATGATTAAATTTGAGTTTTTTTATTTAATGGGGGCACTTCAATCATATTTTAATAAAAAAATTTTATTTTTAAGAAGAAGAAAATTAAACTTCTCGAACCAAAAGATCTATCATAATCTCTTCACCTCCAAAATTTATTTCTTGTCCTTTCTCATCAGTGATTCTAATGTTGATGTTGTTAATAGTTTTTCTTGTAATAGGGAAATATATTAATGTTTGGGGAAATACATTTAATCTATAACCAATGGGTACAGTAAAAGCTGGAAAACTGAATATTAAATTTGACAATTTACCATTTATATATCCTCCTTCAATAATGTCACAATGTACAACAATTGAATTTATTTCAGTTATTTTTGGAATCTTCTCACCTAAATGATAACCTCGACTGTAAGTTTGTTTATTAAATCCTAATAGCTTTGACAATGATCTATCATGATTAAAATCAACTTGATGATTTTCGTCTAAAGTAAGAGAAAATTTATTAACTGCCGGTTCAACTGCAAAATGTAGTTGTTTCTTATCTTTAAATGGTATACCTAAATGTCTCTTAATTTCATTTGATATTGATTCAACTTCGTAAAAACCAGGAAGAAAAGTTAGTATTTTCCACGTTTTACCTTTATCAGTAGAATATCTAAATTGATCATTCACATCTTTGATAACGTTTTGAATAGTGTTAAATGTGGAGAAACTAGTCAATGCAATTTGATAATTTTTATTTTGTTCCAAATGTAGAATGGGTTCTAAATTACAAGTGTGTGATGAAGTAGTTGTTATAATTTTTAACGTCGTACTAAATTTTGATGAACCCAAAATCTCTGTTAGATTTTCTAACTGATTATTAATTTTGTCTAAATCCACTGATGATAATTCTCTCGAAGACATTTTTTTAGTTAGAATTTTGAATAAATATTTTTTTATAAAAAAATTAAAAACAACAAAATATTTCAGCTATACTTTTATAATCCTCTTCATTTAGAATCTTCTTTTCTAACAGTCTTTTCAATATAGCATGAATTTCATTGAAACTAGAATTATGTCCTTCTTTTATTGCAGATATTAAAATATTTAATCTATTTAGTAATTCTTGTGGATCATCTGGTAAAAATACAGTTGTTTCTGTTTTAAAACCCTTTCCTACTTTAACTCCTCTTGATATTAAATTTTGTAATTGTTCATAACGATTAAGAGATTTTACTGCGCCAACTCTATCTAACATAGCTTTATATTTTATGACATCTTCTACAGCATAATTTTTTAAATCTGCTCCTCTTAAAAGATCAAAAAATTTCTATCTAAACTAAAAGGATATTTATCTGGTGAAAAAATTAAACCTCGAAAAGGTTGTGGAAATATTTCTTTTTGTCCGAGATAAAATCTAGGTATTGTTTTTCCATCTATAAATGAAATAGAATGTTCAAATTGCATAGATTTTGGTAATTTCTTATTAATGTTTGATTCTAGTAATCCATAGTCATCTAATATAGTTTTGTGTTCTGGATCTGTTATATTTATTTGTTTATCATTATTTGTAAGTTCATTTTCAAGAGTTTTAAATGGTTTCATGGTGTTTTCAAAATCTGTTTTTACTTGCTCGGTTTGCTGCATTTTTTCAAACATATCAAATTGAATACCAGCTTTTATCATTCTATGTTGAAGATGATTTTCTTTCATAATATTTCTTTGTTTTATTAACTCTTCTAATTGTTTAATTCTTTTTAGATTATCAGCTTTAATTTTATCCATTTTTAAAATATAATATTTGAATTTTGTGGTAACATTGGAATACAACAAAAACATTTTACTGAACAAATTATTTTTTTATTGCTTTGTTGTCTGACATCTTTTCGTTTTAAGTTTTGTTTAATAAAGTTTTGTTTAAATTTTCGCTTAAAGTTTTTAGCTCTTCTAAAAAAACTTAATCATTTTCTTCATTAGAAATTTTACCATCACTAGAATTTTTACCATCCTGTTTATTCCTATCATCAACTTTTTCGGTCTTTAAATGAAATGATATTTAATTTACTTCATTAGCTATTTGATCAAATTTTTCAATCTCATCTAACGTAATAACATTATCATCACATACTATTTGAAAGTAGTAATGCAATTTGTCATAGACTTCTTTAATATGTAAATGCTTAGTTTTTAATTATTTTCGTTTCTTAGTTATTAAAGATTTATCTAACATTGTAACAAGTGAAGTTGCAAAAACACCCGTACCTGTTGAAGCTGTAGCAACTACTGGAATTACTAAAACACCTGGAGATATAACAATTGTTAAAGCACCTAAACTTATTGTTAAGAATATGCCAATTCCTTGTGTTACATTCTTAACATTAGACCATCTCTTTCTTAATTTTTTATAATGCTCTAATCTTAATAATAATTGAGATTCCTTATCTTTCATATACCTAACTCTATCTTTATGTTTTTCTTTGTTCATTTTTTCAATGTCCATTTCACTTGTTTTTAATTGTGATAACGAAGGATATATTCTTGCGGTTTCTTCCACTTTTGTTTCTTCCATTTTCGTCGTCGCCGTCCCTGTTGAGGCTTCTTCAATTTCTGAGGTTTCCATTTTTAAAGAAATATTTTGAATACAATCTTCTGGTATATTAAGGCTACGTGAAATTCTTAGACAACTTAAATTTTCGACTACGTTATATATTTCGACCACGTGATTTTCTTTAGATTACGTGATATTTTGAGACAACTTAAATTTTCGGCCACGCGATTTTCTTTAGATTACGTGATATTTTGAGACCGCCTACATTTTCGATTACGTGATATTTTGAGACAACTTAAATTTTCGATTACGTGATATTTTTCGTCTGCCTAAATTTTCGAAATTTGGAGACAACTTAAATTTTTGAAATTTTGATATTTTGAAAATTTGTCACTACCTAAATTTTCGGCCACGTGAAATTTGGAGTCCACATAAAATTTTTGAAAATTTATAGTGCACGTAAATTTTGAAAAAAAACCGCAAAAGTGTGACATCCGGTGCAAGCGAAGCGCCGCGCCGGATGTCACACTATATACTACTTGTATTTAACCGATTTTCAGACTTAAATTTTCAAATATGTTAAGTTGAAGTAACAAACTGTATTTAGGAACGCGTCACTTTGAACTGTATACAATGGACACAATGGATGTAAAAGCCACAATGGACGAAGATCGTAACCGCCAGAAGAGCTCCCAATTAGACTGTCGTCTTTTTTTTATTAGCTTACTTAGAAACAATGGGGGCATGGCAACCGTCAGTCATGAAATTTGTGTCTGACGTTTCGAGCAAAGTCAGCTAGAATAATTCAGGTAGAAAAGATACTGGAGAATCAAGGTCTCAGCAAATGCAGTAACGCTACCTCTGTATTAGATTAAAGTATCGGATTAAACCATGGCAGAAGTTACTTTATATGGTTATTTCTCCGTGTCGCATAATTAATTCCGTCACGTTTCTTGTAATTGGTGTTTTTTGAAATAAAATTCATAACATGCCGAGAAAAAATAAAAAATGCTAATGCAATAAATCATGAACACATAATTTTTGTAAGCATCATGTCTCAGAAGACAATTTGCTACATGAAATGTTTTGTGATCATTAGAAGGCACGAAAAAAGAATCCTTCATCGTTGTAAAATAATTTAGATCTCATAAATATCTCACGTACTTCAATAAATCGAAGGTTGCCTTTAGTAGCATTATCAACAATTGCGATAAGAAAAAATTAAGCCGAATGCAATTTTCTTATCGCAATCTCACGTACTATAGCTGAATGAAGGTCTGACCATTTCTGCTTCTTTGAAAAGATAGCTAAGTGTGTGATTAGATGTGCAGACCTAATTAAGTCAATTCGAAAAACTTTTATGGTTCTGATTACCTTCAAAGTAATACATAGGCTTAGTAATATAAATATCATCAAATTTTAATAGGCTGTTAGCCAATCCCACACTCTTGAAATGTTTTATTTGGCCGTCGAATAGTGATGCTTTGTGCGTTAAGAAATGCACACGTGTATATCTCAGTTATAGACATGCATCCAGGTCTTAAATAGCTAGGCCGTATTTCTAGACGTATTGTATTATCTAGCAAAATTTATTTGATTTGTTATTTAGAACGGGTTTTATTGATTTATGTTTTGCCTTTCCGGAATAGTTGCTGCCGGAGAAAATAACATGATCTTAATTGCTAGCAGCTCCAGATGGTTTCATATACGTACTAGCGACCCCATTTTGGGTAGTGACCCCGATATTCGGAAGCCGTGGTCTATCCATAAGTCCCATTAGCTTGAGCGGCCTTCTTGTCACGATTTACTCAAAGATTTTGGAACTCATCACTTAGCTTAGCCATTGATCTTCATTCAAAATACCAAAAAAGCTCTTATGCACTTTTTTCCTCAACTTGGCGTGGATGAAGGCGTATAAGCAAACCAGTGTTAAGTTGTGTTATTCTTGATCAGATTTTCTATTGCTTAAAAAGTTATGCACTTGTAAAATATCTTACAACTTATGAAATTGATAACGTGAATATACGTTATATATCAATTATAAGTAAATGATCATTTAGACATGACTTTTTTAGCATACAAAACTCGCAACTTTAATTGCATCATTGAAGGCTGCATAATTTGCCAATTTGACATATTACGAGTCTGTTGAGAAACTGCTCATAAGCACATTAAGAAATACAAAAACAAAAGCAATTTTTGCCGATCACTATCGATTGATTGCGAGTTTGTACTTGCATGTACGAATAAGTTGATTTGTAGTCAACCTAGCGACTTCGATGTGAAAGGTCTTAGATTTGACCACACCAAAGTTTGAGCCAAGGTCTCCATGACGAAGAGTGGACATTCTACCACAAGGCCACAGCGCCGGTATCTGCTTGTGCTAATTCAATGAGTTAGGTAACAGAAAAGGAGAGGGGCAACTGTAATTGAGCAAAGTACACAACAACAATTTCTGCACAAAACCTTTTACAGAAACTTCTAAAACATTCAAAGCTTTTGTGAATTGCTAGTTGAGGAGAAGTGAGCTAAGAATTTCGAAGTGCTTTCCCAAGTGAATGGTTCTCAAAAATACAAAAAAGAATGAATGGAAACTTAAGTTTTTTCAAAGTAACAATGCGCAAAATTGACTTAGGTTTAAGAACAATTAACAGCTCACAAGCAACGATCCAAGCAAGCAAACTTTCTGAACAGGTACTGAGGCGCATTACAGATGCACACAAACCGTTCAGTAATCGCATTTCTTACTTCGCCTTTGTGTCATTTCATGAGAATAATAACGCAGCCAAGAAGGAATGCTATCAAGAAATTCAATTGTCTTATCTAAACATGAATTGGAGCAGCTATTCAGGTATATTCCCGTTTCCACTTCGGATCCAACACTATAAAATCCTTTAACGAATTAACGACGTGACGCTATGTGAGGTCCAGATCAACCACGGAGAGAATCAGTAGCGAGAAAGTAAATACAGAAAGACAAAAAATTGCAACCAGGTTATTTAGTGACCGCTTATTAAATGATTGCACGAAATACATTATCATCAGATTATCATGCAGGTATTTTCAATTGATGTTCCTTTCTACATTATTAGTTGTCAATTAATAGAACTCGTTTAATAAATCCATGTCAATTAAGCTTTGGATGCATCATCGGGATGAATTGAGTAGTCAATCCGAAGGTCAACAATTGCTATAGAGTAGAGCAGAAAAAGCTTTACAAGCACTTTACCACTTCCTTTCCTGACAGAGACGTCATGAATCAATCATGCATTCCGGTAAGGGGTCGCCACCGTAGTCTTGGAGTTTCTCGAAAATAAAATGTTCATCCACATTAACGAGTTTCTACGTGCATGTGTACGTGTGACGCACAATGTTATCACAATTACCATCTGAGTCGAGATAATAAATTGTAGAATTACCGGGATTTCATTATGTAAAGATCACTCCGTTTCTTAAAATTCTCATTAAATGTGTAATCAAGGATTTATCGCATGGTCCTTAGTGTCCCTTGTCGTTTTAATATATCCTAAGTAAGCATAAATGAACGGCTAAGAAAATTGTCAGCAACTAATTTCACTTAAGTGGTGGTCTCCGTGGCACAGTGGTTAAGTACTTGGCCTAGCGATCTTTCGGTCCAGAGGTCGAGCCCCGAAAGTGTCATTGGAAGTCGGCAGGAAGGACATCCGGATTAAAGACCACAACGCTCCAGATGAAAGTCTGGCTATGTCAGCACCGTCCAAGCCTCCAGTAAGGGGAAGTATTGACGCTAAACCATCATGTTCCATAGAGTATACACAATAATTAAACATCAGAAAAATCTCTCTTCTTGCCAGACTGTCGATTGACTGGATCTTTTATTCAAGACAACATTTTTTAATTGTCTTCCAAAAGTATTGAATTTCTCAGTCTCTAATGATGCGAACGCTGATGCAAAATGATCTGTATGTATGTGTGACATAACACGTGACGATGTAAGATATAAAATTCAAGTAAACATTTTAATTAGGAGATTGCATCAAAGATATTTGCTGTGTAAAAATATCATGGAGCTACGACAAATAATTACATTTATCGAAAGCAAAACCGAAGAAAGAACGGCGCCGGCGAATGTTATTAATTATCATTCAAAATTGAATCATTCATGAACGGCAAAGATGTCCCTTGAAATATAGAAAGTCTTAATGAAAGAAAATGTTGCTAAAAGCATATATTATGCAATCATTTGCAATGTAAGAGAAATGTGTACATGAAAACATTCATGAGGAAAGTGAGGAGCTTATCATACAATGATGTCACATTAGTGGCAGCGCTTGCAAGCAGACGATAGTTAATTAACCCTTGCTCGGTTGGCCCCGTGACGAAAATCTGCTCAATTAGAAAACAAATGATCTTCATTCAAAAATACATTTACAAAATAAAGAATATTTTCTATTTCTTTATATCATTAAGAGGCTTTGGCTATTTAATTTGATCTGAAATGAATTACATCGATCACATGACTTAATCACAGCAAACACAATTGTCTGAATTGTAGATTGAAGGTATTCCACTTATCTAGATATGTGGAAAAAATGTTCTAATTCCAATAATCTTACTTCAACGGATGAACTTTATTGCCACTATTCGCACCACGCTCCGGATCGCGCCTTAGTCATGTGCTGGAAGCGATGCACATAAAAGACGAAAATCACAGCATTCTGATGAACCGTTGCAATGGTCATCATTTACACACTTTGTAATGTCATTTTTCCATTCCCATGTGCATGCTCGCCCCGTAGTTCGTTTCTTATTGGAAGTACCGTATTTCCTCCAACAAACGCTGTGGAGTTTATTTACAATCGTCTACTTTTAAGTGCGTCCCTTAACAGCGGGCGGTGCTTACTATAATGCACGATTTTCCACATGACATTTCACCAAATTGAATAATAATGATTACACGCATAATTTTATTTTTTAATGAAATATAGTGCACAACCCATACGGAAGACCATTAATAAGGGTTAAAGCTCATCTAGCAGATTTCTCGCTGCATTACTGATTTATTCATTGTCGACAAGGCGTGGTGGTAGTGACGCTGATTGAACACAGCATGGGAGTAATTCCTCTGATATCTGTATTTGTGGTTTCTCTCCCATGGTCACTTGGAGACAGAGCTCACGCTTAAGCGTGATGAGTTATGATATGACTCGATGTTCGATGGTACGGCATAGCAACAGCCAGAGAAAGGGCCCCTCTCCTGATTGACAGCCACCATTAGGTAGCAACTTGTATACCAGCCTATTTTTTAGAAAATGTTGAGTGTGATGCTTTTATTGTGTGACTTATTCTGTAATGTTGACTGTACCACAAGACAAAATGACTGCATTCCAGTGTCGTTTTATAACTAAGCCCTCGTTTTTTAGATCAATAGATGATATGTGTAGTACAGCTATAAGTCATTATTATCGAATTTTGTTGGTGTTAGAGGTGAGGCTTTTATTAGAGGAAATAAGGAAATAATTTTACATTATTTTAAATCCATGATAAGTAACATTTGTCTTTGCTTTTATCTATTGTGACATTTTGTGATATTGCAGCTTTATTAACAACATGCACTTTAAACAAAAAGGCGTGTTCCACGTATCCGGATAATGAGAGCTAAGAAAAAGTAATTGTTCCACGGATACTGTATTAAAAAATATTTACAACTCGACGTTTCGCTTTACAGCTTGATCACGAGTGAAGTTGCGACAGAGATTTTAGTGAGTTGAAGCTATGTAAAATGACTACAATTCAGGGGACGTGGATATGACGCGCTAACATGACGCCGTAAAATTTAAGCATAGAAATAAAAGGTTGCGACTACTGTTGACAAAATAAGTAATAAGAAGATAAGAAAAATAGTGAAATAGAAGTAAACTGCATGCAATTGATTTTTAAAAAATTGACAGTTTCTTACCGACACAACCATTCATTAATAAAGGAGAGTTAATTTCTGGTATGCGTATTGCCTCTAGATATGTCCTTTTATATAGATTGCTTCCACTCTCTAAAATCTCTGTCACAGCTTCACTGGTGATCAAGCTGTAAAATGAAACCTCGAGTTGTAAAGATTTTTTAATACAGCATCTCTATGACAGTATCCACGGAACAATTTCCTTTTCTCAACAATATACATGAACGGCTTGTTTCTCATATTCTGGTCACTCAACACATGACTAGGTGGAAGCTGAAACATTATGTAAATAGTGCAAATAAAGAGAAATATAGAACATCCGCTGAAGCAAAATTATTGAAAACTTTTTTTTGTTTGAATTGTGCGAATCATTAGTAATTCAAGAATGTGTAACAAAATAATTCTGCAAGTGCAACGAAAGCGTGACATGACTCCCAGTTTTTGGTAAAAAGCGTGATGAAACCGCGACAGCTTTCCGTATCCACGACAGAGTGGCAGTAAAAAGTGTCAGCTAGGTTGAACATTAGGCGAAACTTTAGTTGACACTTTTTACTGACACTCAGAGGGTAATAAACAGACGAGATCATTGCATTTCTCTTTATTACTATTGATTATATTGCCATTGTCTAGACTCTGTCTGATGACGCACGAAACACAATGGACTCTGCATGTCCCTTGTTCCCATTGTTTGCCTATTCTTCTCTGACTCATCATGGGTCGGAAAGAGTCAGCAATAAAGTTGCATGTGTAGATGCACCCTTAGACATTTGTAGACACTGGACAGGCGGAGAGACAGAAACAGTCAGACAGGGTGTGGCACAAAGTTCCCGTTTGCCGTGACAGATATGATGTATCAATAAGTAAGCAAGTGCCTACCTGCAGTGATAACTCGAACTTCCTTTGATTTATCGCACTCGACTTTACAAATACTAATAGCCCTTTCGGAAAAGCTAATTCAACTAAAGACACATTCGATAACGTAATACAATGTATAAATATGAGTCAGGACAAAGTGAATTCTGATATAACAATTCGTCTGTTGAATAAGAAAAATTTATACATGACTCACAACTCACATCATTTTGTCTGAAATGCGGACATGTTCTTTAAACGCTGTAACTTTCCCCAGAACGATGACATCTTGCCAAAATTCGTGTCGGTTTCTAAACTATTATGCTGCCTCTAAAAATGGTTCTTAAATTTTTGTCTCAAGCATTTTTCCAGTGATGATGTTTCAATAACGCTGCATTTTTGTATATAAATCTTTTATATCCAGATTATGAAGTTTGATAAAATTTCGGCAATTAATTTAATATTCCATCCAATTAAGAGCATCTGTGGACCTTTCAAATAATATATAATTATTATAGATTATGTTCAATGCTGAATCTTGCACAGATTGAATGCACCTTAATTCCAACATTGACTGATTTCATACCACTTTGCAGATGTAAAATAGCAGACATTTGACATGCTTGTCTACACCGGTAGATAGTTGAGACGAATGTAATAGCAGAATCTGTGCAGATGAGGTTTGAAGAAGCTGCTATTTGCTTCATTGTTTGATATAGCCTATTAAACAGAGGCTTATCAACTGATAGGGATAATTTTCATAATTGTTATGATGCGATTCAGAAGAATAACGGTCTTCGGTATTTTTGGAGCATTAAGTGGTGGTGGTGGTGTCCCTCACTGCAATTGGAACTTCAAGTCCTCATCCACTTTAAAACAACAATGAGTACTTTTCACGACTGTTTAAAGTTTTTTTATATACGTGTAAGTATAAACATATTTTTCCTTTCATTCTCATGCTCGTACCTTAGATGTGAATTAAATTCTCTAAATGAGATAAAATCATTCCCATGCTATTCTTCTGCCCTTACATTAACTGAAAATTTCCTTTTCCGCGATCAAATATTGCTAATAGATGCTTCTGAACTTCGATGGTTTGTCCTACTCATTTTACGAAATATATCAATTAATCACTTTTCAGTGACCTTTGTATGATGATTGATGCCCTTCTATATGTGCACAAATAAACTATTGCTGACAAACCTTCTACCAACCACTGACGTTCCGATGGTTGAAGCATTTCAACGCTAGCTATTTAAATCAATAATAAATAAGGCTCAAAACACAATTTTTCAACATCTATTCCGAGTTTCAGCAATCACTATTTGATTAAAAATAGATACGTTCACTTACCTCAGCTGACAATGAAGACACAACAGCACATAAAACATTCGCTGCCATCTTTGAATTCTACAATAAGAAAAGCAAATAAGCATCGTGGTATCTCAAGAGATGGCGTAGGTACGACATTATTTAATAACAGATTGCGATCAATGATTACAAGCCCTGTACACTTTCTTAAAACAAAGCTGTTTTGTGGCAGCCTAAAGCTTCGGTTTATTTCATTCCATGATGTGCCTTAAGGTTCCCACAGATAAGAACCAGTAGCATTCGTTGGTGATCTGCATGAGAACGGTGCCTCAAAATAATCACAAAAATGACATATTTTTGTTTGTTTAATACAATTATTATTCGATTCTGCACTGCTGTGTTCGTTCTTTTATGTTCATCGATTCTCTGATGAAGTCTTCGCTTAGTTTTGCTAATGTAAATTTGGCTACCCGAATCACCCAGGCGCGAGAATTCATATACAACGCAAGTATTCAACAGTGGATTCGACTTACTTTTCAGAGAAAAATATGATTTCATTTTGGCTGCATTACTTTAGCATCAGATCAATGCCATATTTGTTGTACATTTTAACAAGACTGCGTTTAAGCTACGTTGTATATGAATTCTCGTACGCGGGTGATCCGTGTAGTTAAGCATACGTTGGCAAAAATAAAAACGAAGAATTCATCAGAGAATCGATGAACATAAAAGAACTAACACAGCAGCAGTGAAGGATCACATAAACTTCTGTATTCCAGACATAACTAGCAATTTCGTATAAAATACAAAGGAAATACTAATTACGAAATCAGCATTGTAGAAGCTATTATGATAAAACAGAAACAACATAAACTTAATGAAACAGCAGGGTATAATGGTATGTCTTACTCACTAACATTTTAATCAAAATCAATATTATGAAAGTTTGAGCAGTTATATCCGCCTATGAATTCCAGAGACATATTCTATTGTTCAATTGTTCTTTGCTTCAGCATAGAAGCGAATTTAACTCACATAGATCCCAAGCACTCCTACAATATTTCACGTCAAATTATATGTAGGCACATTCCCAGAAAAGAGGAAGAATGGGATGAAAAAACCCTCGGTCACATGGAAGAAAGGCGCTGACCTAATGTGTTTCCGAGTGTGGACAGGGCTTATTTATTTTATTTTTTTATTCGAGTTACAAGGTGATATTGTGATAGGTGATGGCTTCTTAGTGTGAATGGCATGAGGTCAAAAATAGCCACCGTTCTCCCAGGAGTTAATATACAAATCAACTGACACTAAACATGCATCATGATTTCCAAATTTAAAAACATAAAAGTTGAGTAATATAAAATCAATATAAATGCTGTTGTTACTCTTCGGTGACTTCTTCACCATGCTCTAAGATTTCAATTTGAATTGTGGTTATCCATCACTCACATCATCCTTAACAGTCCATTGCATCACATATTCCAAGATTTTCAGTTGTAATCTGTAAATGAAAATGTCTGATTGATGAATCATAAAACAGCAAATCTTAACCCATTAATGCCCAAAGTAAACTTCGACATAAAAATCAATCAGATATATCTTACCAATACTGGAAAAAATCATTTTCAGTATCAGTTTATTCTGTATCCCTCTCTGACCAGTGCAAGTGGGCCAAAGTCATTTGTACTCTAAAAGCGTGCATGGGCACGAAAGGGCGCATCTGCATTATGCATCTTCATACATGAATATTCAAGAGTTCAGAATTGCTTTCAGATAATTTCTGATAAATGTAAGATTAATTTCTTGGTTACTGATTTGTTTTGAAGATGTTAAATTCAGAGAACTAAGTTCTCCGAAGCGCCTGGGCTCAATATGTTACGATGTTAAATTCATTACAAATACATGCACACGTACATGGTTGAAGTCGGCTATACATTTCAATATGCATGAAAATCTAATTCTCTAACTAAGAAACCTAATGCATTGGTGTATTTATCGTCTTATTATGTTTCAAGTACTGACAGATTGTTCTAATAAAGAAGTCTACACAAATCTGTTAAGTTTCTCCGCGATGAGTGGTTAGCAAAGTTTCTTTCTGCACGTTATACTAAGAGTCATAAATATTATGCAGTAGGCCTATATGTGCTGGAAATGTCGACAGCACTTTGATATATAAAGTACGTATTTGTTTGGCCATTCCTGGATATTATACACTATGTCAAAAATAGCCTCTGGCTTTCTCAGGAATAAAAAAAAACAAAATTTCTAATATTATTTTTTTTTAATATAATTAAAATATAATTAAAAATAATATTCTAATATAAATTTCTAAGAGCACTTTGAGAGTCGGGATAGATCCATGACTGCTGTATATACATCATGCGCACCCAAGCAAATAACTTAAATTGTCGGTTGTCTCAGTGTCGGCTTAATTTGTAGTGGAATGCGGAGGAGGTGCAGAATCCCTAATCGACGGACAGGATAACAAAAAATGCTCATTTATGTCAGTCAAACCATTGAATTGATGAGTTCCACAGATTGCTCAAAACTCCGATGTCACATTCACATATCGTCATCGGAGATTCAATATGTCCCGTTCATGTTCTTGACTAGTTGGTCTATTTTTGGCTTTCCGTAGTAGTTGGTGCATCTCAGCATTCCTGAATTCTTCATCTTCAATTATCAGGCTTATTATTGAAACGACAGGCTCCAGCGGCATAGCCAGATTAACATTTGCTCTCATTCGCCCTCTTTCGATGATCCTATTCAACTTGCAGTAGCTGTGATTAAGCAAGAAGAATGAAATCTAGACATGACTCAGCTACAACAGTGGTCATCATTTCAAGTAGGCCTATCGTGCCATGACTGATACGTACCCCAAGAACTGAAATTTTCATTTCTACGCAGTCAGCTTATGTCATTCTTCAATTGGCCTGCATCTGACTCGATTCTGATTAAAAAATATCTGTTTCTTTCCATAGAAATCTGCAAATGTGCTTTCCTAACTAGTTATGAATGGAATGCACCACTTCGTGGCTAACGCACACTATTAGAGTACAAATACATTACATGCCATATTGAAATGAACTTTTTGAAATAACCAGATATGATTGACCATATATTTTTCAAGTTATTGAAAGAGATTTCATGAATTTTAGACAATATATTGGTTATGATAAGATTTTTCCCAAGGGGAATAGAGGAATCTGGTAATTGCGTTGCGCAACACATGTTTCTGTACTATAACGTTATCTGTCGACTATGGTAATGCATGAAATGGCACTTCAGACAGTCAGACTTCATTGATTGAATGTCATTTGATACGTGAGGTGTGATAAAAGCATCCACTTCCTTCGCACTTTGATCCAGAATAAAGAATATACATGCGCGCTATCAGCGTGCGTGGGCACGAATGGGTTAAGAGTGACAAAGTATCCACTTTCGAAAAATTCCAAACTTCAACTTTCGTTGATTTTTTAATCTTTCTTGTAATTGCAAAATGGCATTGAGTCCACTCTGCCAAGTACCCGGTTGATTATGAACACAAAGAGAAAATAAGTCTTCGGATGCCATATTTCTACATGTGCACAACTACACACATGCAGAAATCATATGGTGTCCGATGACGTGCTTCAGTCGCCAGAATTTTCCGCATTTGTGTTCCTCAGTAGAAGTAAAAATGGTCAGCAGATTAATAGTGCAACACCACAGAAATCAATGGCAACAGAAATCAGATTGAACAAAACATCGAGGAGCATCTGTCGAGGGAGGACAGACTGTTGAGATAGAGCACGCAGAAATTTCTTTAAGTGGGATTGAAATGAGAATAGCAGAATGCAAAGTTAACTCATGCGATAAAATCGGTAGAATCGAGGGGCTACAAAATGGGAAGAAGAAAGCCAGTGCATCAATCTGAATATAAGCTGAGTAAAAAAAATGTCCTAACCTCTTTGAAATAGTCCACAGTCGTGTGATATTTCCAACTTGAAATTCATATCTTTTTTTGTCCATTAGCGGCGTGGAGTACAATATGGATACATTAGTGTTCTTATTTAAACGCTAATTTAGCGACTTTGTATTATTGTCAGTCTCTCATATAGTGCCAAAAATCGCTTCTGGTTTGAAAAAGTTTTTGCTTTATAAATTACACCTTTTTAGCGACACGTGGATTAGGACGCGTTACTGTACACGGTCTTCAATTTCGGTTGGAAAATATTGCACTCACAGTTGTGGAATATTTCGAAAATGAAAGGACTAGAGTCAATTTAAACAGAGAAGACATCCAAATTAACAAATAAATGGACGCACTGGTAATCGTTTTCTCATTTCGCAATACCTCCTCAATTTTATATAATGAATTAACGTTGAATTACTCTTCCCTATTTTGTCTCTCTTGCTGAAATATCTCACCAATCGCATTTGGACTTCAGTTAACTACATTTTCTCACCTTTTCAACTGCATTTTTTGTCTGCTGCCTAGACCGCTGAATCTCTTTCACATCTAAAGAATCCCTCAGTTCTATCTGCGAATATTTTTCTTCACCCTGTTCTCAATTAAGCTACCTCGCGGTAGGTCACTCTTCATCTAGGATGAAAGGTTTGACATACTTTGAGTTTTTGTTTTTCAATTAAAGCTTTTATCTACGGCTTTTACAAAACTCAAAAGATTCAAAGACTAAAGATCAAGTCGAGGATAAAACTTGGTTTGAGAACCCATATGAATGCACTTGAAAGAAATTGGAAACATTAGTTAAACTGCAGGGTTTGCTGATCTGTAATTTGTAATTGTGCTGATCTAAAATTAGTTTACCCGAGCTTCACACTAACTACAGGCTTAATCTGATCAGCAAAACTACAGAAGTCGCGGAAGTTTATCCATCGGCCGTTGAACTGCAATAAATAAGGCTGACTTTCGCGTATAAGATTACAAAACATTATGCTAACAAATTGCTTAGAAGTTTCTATGACAATAATGTCAGTACTTCTTAGAAGCAATTTCGAACGGTTGAATGTGTACTACAACGCCCACTGTTGAGACACCGGCTTTGTAGTACACCATCCATTTATTGAAGTATTGAATGAATGTCCCTCATTTTTTCGCTTCACAATGCTTATCAAACCACCTTGCTCAAACTCGAGGGCGATCATCGAGTCATTTGAATATTTTATACATGATTTTGGCACGCCTGATCAACGATCTTCGATTTTAAGTACTTAGTACGCCTGTGTGTTGCTTTACTTCTCATAGGATTTAGCTACATGTTCATATACCTCTAGCTAATGGACTAGTTAATAGCCATGAGTGCAACCGACTTCTGGGTCCATTGCGGATATCAATGCATCCAAATAAAGAAAGCGCTAGTTAATATCTCAACATGTGCCTTATTTCACTGTTGAGTGCTCGGCATCAGCAGTCTCGGCAGGTAGTTTGCATCTAATTGACTGAGAGCTGCGTTTCGATGCAGAGGTGCAAAAGGTTCAGGGTTCGACTTCGTGCGCTTGGAAAAGTGTAAACTTCCTGCGCTTGGAAAAGTGTAAACTTCCTGCGCTCTCACAACAGGTTGCTGACTCTAGTTTGATAACAGTAGCCATTGTACGAAAACTGAGATTTGGGGAGACCACCCTGAAAAGAGGTGATAAACTTAATTCTTGCATTTACGATATTTTTCGCCGAAGCGTTTGCTTCACATCATCATCTGTATTCACATTGGTCTTCCTAAATCTCAATGAAGATTGATGACCGCAGCCTTTTCGAACGAAGGTGCGAAAAATTCACTTCCAAATCGTGCCAGTATCGTTCGTGTCTTGAGGAGAGAAAAGATGGTTAAACAAATCCTACACACCAATGGTTCCCTCACTGTTCAGATTGCAACATGACACAGAAATTACATGTTCAATGTGTAAATATTGTGAAATTAAATGTTTAATTACACAACACGTCAACTTTCCGATGTAGTACATTTCGCATTTCAATTGTTTGCTTATCTCTTTCTCGATCTCAGAGGATAGATCTCTAATTTTAGAATAGAACTAAGTGTTTCAGTCTGATAACCGGCTTCAGATTGCTTCTGTAACGGATGGCCCTTTTCATCATATAGTTCTAAAAATACGCTCGGACAGACGAGATGAAAAAAAAACTTATATCTCCGGCAAAGGTATTAATAGCAGATTTAATCACGAACAGACTTTGCAACAATGAGATAAGGACAGAACGAATGAATCTTTTCTGCGATTATTTGCCTGAAAAGATGGAGAAACTCAGACTCGGTCGACCTAAAGAAGGATAATAGTTATCCGAATTGGTTATGATTAGATTTATACTAAAGAAACGTGTGACGGCTCTAGTTCCATTAATAACCGTTTCTGAACTATGGAAATTGAGACTGCAAAGATTAGAATGAAATAAATGAAAATTATTGTTTAGTCCGAATTTATTTATTAGACCGAATGCGTTTACAAGTATATCACATTTTGCTCACGAATTTTGCAATTTGTTGTAGCATTACACGACTACAGTTTTGGAATGAATTTTAGACAAATGAAATGATTCGTCATAAATACATTTGTATTTCATGAGGCACTTCGATTGTCAAGAGATGGGGAAGAAGTAATGGTTAATGCACGACAGTGTCGAGACCTTGAAGGGGGGTGATATCTAATCGCTGTTTATCAAAATGTCTTTGTTCTATTTCTATGTCTTGCACGTTAATAAAAACACGTTGCGCGTTGTATAAACGTCTGCATACAACGAATACATGATAT